>PVKA01022977.1:0-35000 GCA_004027165.1 Ctenomys sociabilis | reverse complement strand
GGACAATGGGAGAAAGGCAGAGGACACTACAGTCCCTAATGTGAAATTATACCGTGAAGCAATGGTGGTGGCAAATGGCATGAAACTGGGGGAAATAACAGAGACCCAAGGAGGAGAGGGACAAAGCAGAGGAAGATGGACAACTGTACACACTCACAGATATGCTGTCTGCAGTGAAAGAAAGAGGTCTTACAGTGAATGTTGCTTGGAAAATTGGCTTCCTCCATGCCAAAACTGAACACTCTTACTGTGCCCTAAACTAGAATCAGATTATATCAAAGATCTAAACATCAAAAACAGAAACATTTAATCAGGTGTAAGAGAATACCTAACAGTCTAGAAGACATAGGTATAGGCAAAGACTTTATGAGCTAATAGCACAGTAAAATATTTTCCCTTTTGACGGTTATCACCCTAATAGGTATAGACAGTATCTCCTCGGGGCTTCATTTCACTTTCTCTGCTGATTACTCATCAGCACCACAACAGCATGACTGACTAGAAATGCATTCTGTTCTTGAAGAATGGCTGAGAGGTGAATGTAAAGCGTTCCCACAAGACAAGCAGCAACAAGTGAGGCAATGCACATGCCCACAGCTCGACTTAGCTCGCTGCACCTTCTGGCAGTGCGCAGGCCATTGCATTGCCGCAGTAAGTGGATAGAGTTTCATCTGTTAACTTGCGAACATCGAGGACTCAACTTGGGCCTCCGACCCATCCTCTGCATGTGCCACTGTGCCCTCGGCTGTTCACGCCTAGCTTGTCGGGGTGACCTTCGAGTCCTCTGCCTGGTGACCTTACGCACTCCATCACCACATGCCGGGATGTGTAGGCTGTGCCTCCTTCCCCCACTCTGCCCTCCGGGGTCCACTGCTCGATCTGACCCGGGCCACTTCCATGTGGCCAAACACAGTTCAGAGACTCTCCCACTCTGGTTTCCTTAATAACCAATGTGAGAGGAAAAAAAGACTCTTTGCTCCGCAATTTGTAATGCCCTAATATCTTTTGCTGAATCTTTCTCGGGTAAACTGTGCACAATCCGTGTTTGCACATCTGTGCTCAAGAGGCGCAGACAATGGTGAATGCCTTTGCTGTGTGGTTCTTATCCAGACTTTGTATGAATCACTTCTCTGCATGTGGGAGAGAATGTTACACCTGACGCCCTCAACGTGTAGGAGGGCAGGTGGCTGCGGCTCAAGGGTTCAGAACATTTAGTCTGTGCTGGGGGCTTCCAGGAAGCAATAGGATGGTTGAAGATGGCCACCAACTTCCCGGCAACCAGGAAGCACAGTGAATGAAGGAGGCGCCAGGACCAAGAGTCCGCCTTGCCATAGTTACTCTTCCTTCATTGCTGAGACAAAATATCCAGCACACACATGTTAAAGGAGGAAAGCGTTTTTAGCTCACAGTTTGTACTGGTTTCAGTCCATAGTTGGCTGACGCTAAGGCAAGATCGCGTGGCAAAGGGGCGACTGCTTATCATGATGGAAGACAGCAAAAGCAAGAGGAGAGGAGAGGAAAGCAAGCCGCTCCATCCCTTGTACTGAATGCAGGCTGTCCCCCTATGCTGGGTGTAGCATTCACACCCCAATCCCAGCAGTAGCCATGACAAACTCTGGACGCATCCATCTCTGAAAGTCTGGCCTCCATGACTGCATGAAACATTGAGGGGACACCCAGACACAAACCATGACATGTCAACCCTAGCTCTCCAAAGGCTCATGTGCACTCCTTTATGCAAAAGGCATTTAGTCCACCTCTAAGAGTGATCAAAAGCTGAGCAGTTTAAGCATTGCTGAAAAGTTTGTCCAAATGTGTCTTCAGAGGCACAAGGTGAACTCTTGGCTGTGAGCCCCTGTGTACATGAAGACAAAGCTGGACACATCCAACCCTAAATGTCACAGGCATTTCCATCCCACAAGTTCCGAATGATGATACAAAGAGGCAGGACCAAAGCAAGTGTAAAGATCCAGCAAGGCAAACATTGCCATGTGCAGCATCTGAAGCAAACTATAGCAAGACGCACACTCCAAAGGGCTTGGGTGGTCCAGCCTCCCACGCACCTCCAGTGATTGCTGCTCCTGTAGTCTCTCAGCTGGCTTTGCTTCCTCCTTGCACCTTTCCGTAGCTGACCACATTCCTGGCTTCCGCACACTTCTGAGGTCTCCACTCACAGCTTCACACACTGCCGTCTCAAGGGCACACTGCCTGGCTTTCCAGACCTTCCTTTTTTATTTTTTATTTTATTTTATTTTATTGAAGTACAAATATCAATGAAATAGTTTTAAGATACCTTGACAAGATGGATTTGATAAATTCATACATTGCAAACTGTTTTCATAATGTTTTGGTATCATAGAAGGTGCATACATGATATTATACTTATAGACATTTTATAGCGTATGTCGCTTATCAGTAAAGAAAGTGTAGCTGTTTGCGTATCTTATTTTTTATACCTGAATTACATCAAAGATTCAATAATTAATCTTCTAGTACTATGGACAACCACTATGGTTGTCCATAGTACTAGAAGCCGACATAATATCCTGTCCAGCCACCATTGGTGCAAATCTTGCCTCTCATAGAATTATGTAGAAGCACAGCGTTATCAATCCCAACTGTACTGTCCATACACACACATCATGATTCTTCCTTTCTATACCCCTTCCTTGCTCTACATCTGTCAGAGATGGGCACTCCTTTATCATTCAACTAACTTATGTGCCTGAGCTTGACAACACAATCCAACACAGTCCAGCATTCCACAACAATAGTGAGTTATCTGAAGAAGTTGTCAACTGTAGCCATTTACAGCTCAGCTTAATATTATGGCCCCGGAATGTATACTTCATTTTTATACTTTTCTGCTGGATGGTTAAGACCTAGATAGAGCACTTATATACCAACATATGTACTTTATGTTTCTTATGAGGTCAGTGGAGTCTGAAACCTAGGCAAAAATACTCTGAACCTCACAACTCTTGCATTTTGCATGTGCTTAGATCAGTGCCACATGGATGAGGCCAAGTTCTGCTGTCAGCTGGAGCAGTAGCCAGGCCTCTTTCTCTCTTGGCTCTGTTCCTAAGGGCTTAGATCCCTGAGCACTCTGAGTCTAACGTGGAGAAGCAGTCCCTCTGTGCTGCTGCCATTCTTGAATGCGATGCTCTGGAGATCTCTTCTCAAAGCAATGTTTCACTTTTGCAGTTTTGAGAGTGCAAAGTATGGAGGCTTTCTGGATCTTGTGGAACTCTCAGGCCATCTGTTCTGTTCTTGTGTTCCTTCTCAGCAGTCAAACTCTCCTCAGCTTTATCACTGTAGTCCACAGCTGTCCTGGAGCTTCCTTTCTAGGCAAACTCTCAGTGCTTTAAGTCATTCATCTGGGCTCTTTGCTCTTAATTCTCAACATAAATCTAGCTAAAAGCTCTCAATATTTGACTGCCTTGAAATTTCTTCCATAAGATAAGGCAGTCCACCACCCCAACCTTAGTCAGTCTCAGGAAGTGAGGAATTTGTAGAAGAGCTTTCTAGCCTGCCACAGCAGACACCATCCGAAGATCAGCAGCCACTGATGTCCTCCATTCTAGCAGAACCTTGCTGAGCCTCGTCCTTTCTGCCAGGGTTTCGTCAGCCCTCTGGTCTAAGCTCTGCTGAGAATCTTCCACACAGAGCCTAAGGTATTCCAGCTCTGTTTTCTCAAGCATCTTTTCTAAATTCTTCCTACAAGCTATTTCCAAAGACTCCTGAACTCCTGAACCACATGATCACAAATGGTCACAGCAATGACCTCACTTCTGGTGCCAAATTATGTTTTATTTACCTTTTCTTGTTGTTGTTGTTCTTCCTCTTCTCCTCCTCTTCCTCCTCCTCTTCTTCTTCCTCCTCCTTCTTCTACTTCTTCTCCTTTTTTCTGTATTTTAGGGAAAGGTCTACAGGGTGTTCAGGGTCTCACTACTGGGTTGGACTCATAGTGATCCACCTGCTTACAGCTTCCCAAGAGCTGGGATTACAGGTGCACCTAGTCTCAACTGCTATTTTAGCATGCTCCAGGGTGGGGCTGCCATGGCAGGCCCAGAGATCAAACCCTCAGCCCTGCGACTGCTTATAGTCTCTTTAATCCTCTGAGGTATCTGGCTGGCCCATTTACCTTTTCCTTATGCCTGAAACAAAATACCAAACATTACATATTGAAGAAATGAAGCTTTATTTATCTCACATTTTATAGAGGCTTTAGGCCATGATCTGCTGGCTCTAAGGCAGGGTGCTGTGAAGATGAGCAGCTGTTCAAGGTGCAGGAAGAACCCAAAGTCAACAAGAGAGGAGGATCGAGCAAGCCCCTTTCCAGCCCTTACAGGTACGCAGGCTGCTCGCTCCACAGCAGCTGCAGTGCTCACATCGCCAACCCTTGTGGTAGGCATGAGCCGGTCCACGCTCTAGACTCATCCACCTCCAACAGCACCCTCCCCATTACTGCATGAGGCTCTGGGGGGCACCAGACACGAGCCAAAACGCAGCTCTGCACTTCCAGCCTCTGAAGGCCTCGCCTTCCCTCTGGGACCTACCTTCAGAAACCGGAGACCTCTAGAAGACCTTTATATATAAACCATACACTCTAACAGAAAATTGTAGATCATTAGTAGGTGTATTGTGTTTTACGAAAGTGTTCTAGGATATTTTAATCAGTCATTTGAAATGTTCAGTAGATTTAAGACATCTGCGTGTGTGAAAGGCACTATAAAAATTTAAGTTTTATATTTTGGCTTAGAAGTTCTGACTGAAAAGTTCTTCCACACAATTTATTACCCTAAAGTGAAACACGGGGATTCTGTTTGTGGCTGATTTTAGAAACTTTCAGTTTCAGATTTTTCATAGAACTAGATTGGTAGGGGGCTAACGTTCTGGAGTCTGCTTTAGAAGCTACTGCGTCGGCCTGAAGTCCTGGCACGTCCTGGGAAGGGACTGTGGGGAGCTTCCACAGCTCGGGCCTCTGCAGCAAAGGCCTCTCCTGGCAGCAAGCACATCCCCATTCTGGTAAGAGGACGGCCCTGAAAGGTGACGGGTCCAGTTCTGAAGGACCAGGGCCTTCGCTATGGACTTCCTTATGACTGAAGAGCGGGGCCCGCAGTCCTCATTTCTGGAAGCAAATACCCACACCCGACTAGAGAAAGAGCGGCTTGCTTGGGCTCGTGTTCTGGAAATTTCAGTCCTTGCACGGTGGGCCGCATGTGCATGGGTGGAGGGGAGCCGCTCCCCTCATGAGGACAGGAAGCGAGGGGAGGAGGAAGTCTCAGGGAGACTCGCAATCCAGGCAACCTCCGCGTGCTCGTCTGTTCCCACCCAGGCCTCCGGGCTCGCCCATTGTAAGCACCAAACCAAGGCTAGCGACCACACTTCTATCAGCACTGACGCAGGAAGGAAAGTCCATCGTGTTTTGCCTAAACCCTTTCGGGCTTCCTTAACAAGAAGCCAAGACACAAGATAGTTGAGGAATCAGAGCGGGCACCACCCAGCAGGAACAAAGCAAGAGAGTTAGGGAGGGAGGAGAGCACAGGTAGGCCGCAGGGTTTGGTTTATTATTATTTTTTGGTGGAATTAGTTTTGCATTCGTTATCTAAAATAGATTATTCAAGTTCTGATAGCAAGACAGAATTCAATAAATAAAATGTATGATTATTTCTATTATCTTATCACGCAATGTATTCTTAAAAATAACACGCACTTGACATCTGCAGTTTATTATGTTTCACATGAAATAATGCATAAGTACATTATGCCTGGTGTGCAGCATTTTGGCAAATCTTTCACCCTGAGTCCAATTATCACTGTAACAAACAATAGAGGTTTGTTACAATATTTTATGTACTTTGAGAAATCAACCCACAACCAGTGCTTGCAGGGCTCTAGGGAAAGGACCCTTCTGCACTCTTGTGGGGGTGCAGGCTGGCACAGCCACTGTGGAAACCAGTGTGGCGTTCGCCAAAAACCAGCATCAGAGATTCCATCCAACACTTCTATTCCCTTCCTGGGTGTTTTTCCAGAAGTCCTGATAACATTGTACCACCGCGATGTGCGTGCACTTGTGTTTATGGCAGTGCAACTTGTTTTAGCTAAATATTGGAAACAACTCAAACGCCCAGCAACTGCTGATGGATAAAAAAGATGGGCATTTTTGTACCACAGACTCACTCAGACATAAAGCAAGATAAACTTGGGGTGTCACGGGAGATGAAGGCAACTAGACGCCATCCCCCACGGTGAAGTAAATCCGACTTGCATGCGTGAGCACCATATTGTGTCCCAGGGTAACAAAGTGAAAGGGCAAACATGACCCACAGAGTGTGATGCATATTTTGGAAAACAGGAAGAAACAGTTCAGAAAGAAAGAAACTGGGATGGTGGAAAGGAGTAAGAAGGAAAAGAAAAGCAAAGGTGTATAGACATACATATAAATATCTGTCTTTATCTGTATACATCAAGAACGTTAAGGCAGTCTACTACTAATTTCTTTTGCTTCACTGAAAAGACAGGCTTGCACCAACGTTGTCGGATCAAGTCTTCATGCCTGTGTGCCGTACTCTGAGCACCTACTTTGAAGACAGCAGAGCACAGTGTACCGACCAGCGTCGCTGTCCTTCTGTCTAAATTGTGCCTCATTGCCTTGATTATCTTTTCTCCCTAGAACAACACGCAGCCCTGTCTCTCCAGTCTTCTTGGCACACCTCACTCCCCACACAGCACCTTGTTCTCAGGTCTGATGCTTTTCACAAAACACATGGTGCCTTCCTGCAGTTTGGGCAATTGAGAGCCACAGTACACACTGGAAGAAGAAAGGGAAGCCTGCACCTGCCCCTGGACACTGGCGTGTGCTTCCCCGTGGGGCTGGACAGTGGGACAGTGTGCATGTGAATGTGAAAGGGACGCCTTCCAAGCCCTGCTCCCTTATTTGGACACTTCTGTAATTGTAGTCGTACTTGTGACATAATGCAAATGCAATGTGTCCTGCGCCAGGCTTTGTACTGAGAAAAGTCTGTGTTGGGGACAACCGGGTCCATTCCTGTCCCTCTTGGATAAATAGTTGTGTACCTGAATATTGGTAACTGTGAGGAAAATGTGCTTTTGGAAATGCTAGTGTTGTGAGTGTCTCGTCGGCCACAGAGAGCACCTGGTAATGTTCGCTTGCCTTGAGAACTTGAGTGGGTGAGGGACACGGGGACAGCAGCTGTGATGGAAGACGTAAGGACAAGTCACAGAGAAAACCGAGCACTTGGAAAATGCGTATCATCAGGAGCCAGAAGCATCGGACTGAGCCCAAACTGAGAGCACCATTGTATGGTGGAGTCACCTGACTTTTCTCAGAAGGACTGTCGTATGTCTTCTATGCAATTTTAAGAACATCTTACTTGAAGTATCTCTAGCCTTTCACAGTCTGCCTGGTGGGCTGCGTGGAGGTTTGTCATGATTGGTAGCCCAACACGGAGCTGATAGGCCTGACTTCCTCAGACCAACTTAACAACACCAGGACCCAGAGAATGGGCAAAACCATGAAGCACCATGAGCCTGAGGCTGTGCTTCAAATTGACCCTGACACCCAGACAGGCCTTCCCTCGCAGCTCTGGGACTCTGGTTTGAGGTGCAAGGAACTGTCAGGTCTTTACACCTTCGCTACACCATCTTCTCGTGGAAGTGGGAAGTGCTGTAACTGTTCTGATTTCATCCGGATGCTCACAGTGAGCTTCAATACTGGAGTCTACAGGTGTCCCTGCATCTCTTGGTGGTCTGTGGAGCAGATGCCCAGGGCCTGGGGCTGGGGATTCTTTGATGTCACTGAAGCAGGCGGAGCTCAAAGCTCAAGGGTCCTAGGGACCTGTCCTGAGGGTTGCAGCAGGAGCCGAGCAGGAGGGAGCTCTTTGTGTAGAATTCACAGGGACACCACACAGAGAGCTAGGGTACAGGCAGAGTCTGTCCAAGGCAGTGGGGACAGCAATGCCACCATGACCTTCGCCACATGGTGTGCATCACCCATCAGCTCCACTTTTCGCTTGCCTTTCTGCTGTCTCCCAAGGATCAGGCTGCAGCTTGAGTAGGACACCTTCATGTCTCCAAAACATGGATTTATAAAGTGACATTTCCCTGGGAAATGCTTCACCCAGGGCTCAGCCACTCGGTCCTCTTCTAGCCAGCACTGTGGCAAGGGGCAGAGCCTGGCTGGCCACGGAGCCTGGCGCCTGGGGGACGCTGGCCATCTCGACCTAGGCTTAAGAGATCCAGGAACAGCTGCTTATGTGTCGAGACAGTGCACCCCAGTGACTCCTTATAGATTCAACACCTTGACCCAAAAGCTCTAAGGGACAGGACAGCTCCCTCCGGGGCACTGAACAAGTTAGGAAACACCAGGAAATCTCCAGACCTCAGAGCCATCTCTATAGTTTTCATTTTTTAATTTACAAGGGACCATGGTCACTTAAAATACAACCATGAGTATGGAAAAATGAAAATGAAACTATTGTGAGGTGCTAGGGTTAATATGCCATATTTATTCTGGTTTTAACAGTGATCAAAACTTACACTTGGTTAGCCAGATTGCTATCAACTACTGTGGCTATCCTACTCACCTGTTTTGAAACTTGGTTTAATTGCTAAGTTTATCTTCTTTCTCTTTTTTAAAAAAGAAAGTTAGTTTAAGACTTCAAACACTAAATGTTTTGGGGAAAACTTTATATCCTCAGAAAGCTTTTTCCATAATTATTGGGGACAGTTATGTGAGATCTACACAGAGAAAACTTCAGCAATATTTATTGTGGGATATTCTGAGTATTTTCAAGTTATAACTCCTTCACTCTAATCACCATTTCTTTTTTTTTTTTTTTTTTTTGAGACAGGGTCTCATTGTGCAGTTCAGGCTGGCCTTGAGCTCACTTTGTAGCTCAGGCTGGTCTCGAACTCACAACAATCCTCCTGCCTCAGCCTCCCGAGTGCTGGGATTACAGGCATGCGCCACCACGCCCGGCTAATCACCATTTCTTTAGCTCATATTGGGTCATTTTTAATTAACTCAAACTACCTAAATGTGAAACAATTGATGGTTCTTTATCCTAATGTGCACACAAAATTTAATTTCATTTCAGATGTGGTAAAATAATTTACAAAGAAGAGAAATTCTGCAGTCCTCGCAGTTGTGTTAATTACTGTAACGTGTGCCTAATTGTACACGTAGTTAACTAAAGCTGCTTCTGACCACTGAAACCCACTGGTGTCAGAGAAATAAGTGCAGCGGGAAAAATCTGCAAAGCCCCAAGTTGTGGACTCCCAGGACACGAGTAACCTCCTGTGCTTTCTATTTAGGTCATCAAGCTGGCCTTTGAAGAGTTTGAGCTGGAGAGAGGGTACGACACGCTTACCGTGGGTGACGCCGGAAAAGTGGGGGACGCCAGATCCGTCCTGTATGTGTGAGTATGCCACGGCTCGCGGCTGTCCCAGAGGCCCTGCTTGGAGGCGTAAGCTGCACCCTGCTGGCCACTGCAGTGGCATCCAGTGTGACCGTACATGACAATTTATTCCAGATTGTGTTTTGTCAGTGTTGATATTTTTTCCTCAGAGCATTAAAACATGTGTTTATAGCCCCAGATTAAGAAGCACAAGTCAGGAGACAAACAGTGGAAACAGCACACTCTGGGCACAGCCCCGGCCTTGCTGTCTCTGTGCTGACCATGGCTTTGGCGAGTGGAGCTGCTTTCTGGCACAAGACCACAGCTTTCCAGAACCATCTGTGCTCAAGAAAGCTGGGTTGTATGAGGAACAGAGACCTTGGGGAGGTGGTGTGAGGTGACTCTCTGTGAATCTCTAGAATGTGGGGCCTGAAGGCCCCACCCACACTGTCACCCAGGGTAGAGCCCACCCACATCTGCAAACTCACCTAGGCTGGCCCCTGGCTTCTTATCCACAGCTCTCAGGAGTGGAAACTTGTGGGCAGCTGTCTGTTTCTGTCAGGCAAAGTAAAATAAACCTGGAAATGTAACTTGGGGCCACCCTTCCTCAGTGGCCAGTGGCTCAGCAAGGAGGAACAGGTGCCTGTGCCTTCTCAGCCAGAGTCCAGAGTCTCCCTTCACCCACAGCAAGCATCCTGCGGGATTCCACCCTCGTCTTGCAGAGTGTCTCTTTATCTATGAAAAGTTTGCCCTGAAGAACATTAATACAGCTCTGTGCTAGGGGACGAGACCCACAGTGCTCAGCAATTCCTTTAGCTATGGATTGCTTCTGAGGCCACCCGCATTTTGAGGAGGCCCTGTGCTTGACCACACTGTCTGCGCCTTTAGAAGTAAAGGGACCACGCTCATCCATGGTGGGGTATCCATCTTCCGCTTATGTATTTTGAGCATCTTTATGTGTGAGCCTGTTTCTGTCTCCTCTACTCACGGGCCATTGTGACTATAAGCACAGCTCAGTCATGTAACTGGCTCCTGACTTATGGTGATGTGACAGCTACGAGCCCCTGAGCGTCGGAGGTGGCCTGCACTCAGCCCGCCCTGGGGCAGGTGGTGAGCCCTGAGCATTGCTAAGGGCAGCCTGCTCCCTTCAGTAACACTTTGAAGGCAGCTGGATGCTTCCTTCACAGCCTACAGCAGCTGGAGATGCGTTCAAGTCGGGGTGCTGTTCTCAGCAGCCTGACCTATGGCAGTGCCATGTTCTTGAGTGACTCTGGGGGAATCATGGCTTCCCACCAGGCCCACACCCCTCTCTGGTTTTATATTCAGCTGTGTAGTGCAGGACTTTCATGCACACATTACTGTAGTTTCACTCACTTGCCTTTGAGATGTTTTCCAGTGAAGACTTCTAGGGATAAGGTGTGTGTCTTCAGGTACCCGGCTGGGCTTTCCACCTCTCCCGGGAAGGCTGGCGTAACGTAGCCTTTGGCTGCAGTCTTAGAGTCCCTATTTCTGCAGCACTTACCAGATAATGGTGATGATGAGGATTTGTTTTTTTTTTTCTCTACTACCAGGGATTGAACTCAGGACCTTGAGCTTGCCGGGCAGGCACTTATGTAACTGAGCTATCACCCCAGCCATAATTGTTCTTGCTTCCCCAAATTACTAGGTGAAATTTTTATCTTTGTCTTTAGAAACTTAGAGTCCTGAGTCAGGAGGGGCTGTGCTGGCCTGTTCCCCCAGGCGGTCACATACACTGCCCATGAGGGACAGAGTCCGGGAGCTGAGACAGTGGACAGAATGGGCTGGGGTCAGAGATGGTGGTCCAGGCTGCTACTCAGATGGCCACTGCCTCCCTGTGACCCTGTGGGAAATCATTCCCCTCACTGTACCTCGGTTTCCAGGGCTATGACATGTGCATAACAAGCCTCTCCTGCCACGGTAAGGAGGAAGATGGAATGACACCTATGAAACCTCCAGAGACCTAATAAGAGCAACCCACATGTTACCAAGCCTTCATTACTACCACAGCATGTAATTTAAGGAAGGATGTCAGGAAATAAGTGAGAGAAATTTTTAAGTGAATGCAAACCCTAAAAAGCACACATAGCAAGGTAATGCTCTACACCACCTGATAGGCTGCAGGTAAGGACCTAAAATCACACACTCATTTTAAATGCTGTGCGGTTAGGAACACAAAGCAAGCTATGTGTACCAGTGACACAAATGCTTCTAGCAACCCTCTTCAGTAGCTGGGAAAGGAAAAGCTGAACAGTGACCTAACCAGAGCGAGGGTGCCCTTTGGAAGGCATGATACACCCAGCGCTGGATGGGCCTTTCGTCAGCTGCATGAGAGCTACAGACCCACTGCTGTATGGGTCCTCATGTCCCACATTAGAGGCCAGGAGAAGAGGCAGAGGCTCCCTGATGGCTTCCGGAGCAAATGGACCACTTTGGACAATGCATTAGAAAGCCCTTTTGAGCACATTTATGCCGGACACTAGTCTCAGCGTGGAGTTTCTAATCTAATTGGAGAAATGACACCTGCAGCACCTGCATCGGATGAAGAGCAGGTGGTGCGTGGGTGTGGAATCCCATGATGCATTTCAAGCAGAGTAGGCACGGCGCATCTTCAGGGCAGACTGACGTCTCCTGCTTCTAATGCCGCAGCTCCTCTATTCTCTTGTGGAGGAACCTAGCCTGATCTTGATTTCTAAAGAGAAACTGGGAAAGAGCAATAGAGTAAAAATGAGATAGCTCCAAAGCTTAAAATTTCAGTTTCTTGTGCTTTTCTAATTTCTGCTAATGGCTTTTACTTTTCTCAATTTGTGTGGCTCACATGCACGCGTGCGCGCACACACACACGTGCGTGTGAACACTTGGGGTCCCTTCAGGACCCGGCCTTCCCAGGTGAAGGCTGCCTGTGCTGCGGATGTTCTCTCAGACTCAGAGGAAACGAAGTTAAGTTGGCTAACAAATCTCCACTGGCCGCTTCCTAAAGGTTCTTATGAGTGGCTTTCTCAAACTGAATTTGCTCAGCCTTGTGGGGAGCAGGGAGATCTACCTCACTCTGCCTCTCCTGCCTTCCACAGTCACTGGCCGACAGCGTGGAAGGCTGCATTCCTGGGCTGTCCTGGGGACGGCACAGCGAGGGGAGGAGGACCTTGGCCTGTGCCCCGTGCTCCGCGGTAGACTCTCCAGTGGAGAACGCTGACAGGCCTCGGAGCAGGGCGGGGCTGTGCTCCTCCTCAGGCTTGTGTGCAGCTTCTGCTTCCTGTCTGTGGGGTGGCCTGGGGATGGTGGGATCTGACCACAGCGCTGAGGGGCTCCACTCTGCTGATTAGGAGGCTGCTGGACACCAGCATTGCCTGCCCGCATGGCTTCGCTGTGGGCCCACGAGCCCACCTCTGGAACTGGGTGTATCCGGAAGCCAGGCAGAGACGCCCGCCCTGCCGCTCCTAGAAGTTAGAACTGAGAGCCTCAGGACCGTGGAGCCTCAGACTCCAGGCTCTGTCATTTCTTCGCAGCTCTCCTGATGTCTCCACTTGGTGCATGCAGCTCCCTGGACGGGACAGATCGTTCCACAGAGAGACAGGGCTGCTCTTCACTGAGGGCCAAGCGTCGCTGCTTTTCTTGCCTTTTATCTGAAGATGCCGTGCTTGGTTCTTAGGGAAAGGTTTTACTGAATGTCAGTATTACGGGACAGAGGGAAAGAGAAAGACAATGAACAGTGGCCCTTGCCTGGAGGAGTGATTAGATTACTGATATGAATTTTATTTTATTTTATTTTTTATTTTATTGAAGTACAAATATCAATCAGACAGTTTCAAGACACCTTAACAAGACATATTCGATAAATTAATACATTGCAAACTGTTTTCATAATGTTTTGGTGTCATACAAGGTGCATTCATCTAAGTGTTTGTGGGAGTTGTCTGACTCTCCTGTGCCTGCACAGCAATCGCTTCATAAGTGAATAGGAGCAAGCATTAAAATAGTATCAAAATGTGTCATCCTTTATGTAAACTCAACTGTTAGTTGATAAGAGGGAGTGAATTTTGCACAGTGAACCGTGGACTTGCACATGGCCACAGAACTCAGGACTCCATAGCCAGATTTAAACACTGAGAAACATTAGGACGCATCCAAAGCCTCCAACAGGCAGTGCGCGACGTCGGCCCTGCAGCGGCCCTCCCGGCCCTCCCGGCCCTCCCGGCCCTCCCGCTTTCCCACCATCCCACGTCTGCCTGCGGTGTGAGCGATGGCTTGCGTCACGGGAGTTTCTTGCTGCACGCAAGTAGCGCATCCCGTCCTGCACTCTGTCCTCTTCCCATCCCGTCCTGCTCCCGCCACCTCTTCCTTCGCTTTCACGTTGGCAGCAGCTCCAGTTCCATTTACTTTGCTCGAGATTTGGTGTGATAAAGTCTCCATGCAGCATGGAGAACACACAGGTCTGCGATGTCAGTGCACTGGGTCTGCCTGGTCTCTTGGTACGAAGTGACCGCCTCTGCCTGGTGTCTGAAGCAGCACTGCAGGGCCGGCTCCTGGCGGTGCCATCTGCCTTTGCTTGATGTCTGGTGGCACCAGTACCCTGTCCTGGGCAGCTTTGCCATCTGTTAATCCTGTCTGGAAAAATGTCTGTGGGGCTGTTCTCCACCCAGCGCCCGCTGGTCTCTGGACTGGTTGAATGTGTAGGGGGAGAGCCCCTGGCTTGCGTAGGCTGAGGCGTCTCGACGCTTCCTTCAGTCCGGCTCGCCTCTCTTGCTCTCCACAAGAACCCGTGAAGAAACGCTGTGGGGTGTGGGCTGCGGTGAAGAGGAGCTCACGGCCTGGGTGGGGCGTGGTGCTGCTCCCCTGTGTGTCTCAGTTCTCCCTCTACCTTCCGGGCTGTTATCCATTTCCAATTAGTTGAGGATGGTGATCCTGCCGCAGGTCTGGCTCACGTCCTGCTTCACCCCTTGTGCAGGCGATCACTTTGGGTTCTTTCAACAGCACTGCTCTTTTGCAACTTTGTCAAAAATCAGCTGGGCATATTTGTGTCTCTTTTGGATTCCAAGCTCTGAGCCTTTGATCTGGGTCTAATTGTCCACCTATGCTCTGAAACCAGGGGCTGTTTGATGGGTGCTGACATCAGAGAGAGAGAGAGAGAGAGAGAGAGAGAGAGAGAGAGAGAGAGAGAGAGAGAGAGAGAGAGAGAGAGAGAGAGAGAGAGAGAGAGAGAGAGAAAGAGAGAGAGAGAGGGTGACAGAGAGGGAGAGAGAGATGGAGAGACAGAGACAGAGACAGAAACAGACTGAGGGAGAGCAAGAGACAGAGGGAGAGAGAAAGAGAGAGAGAGGGTGACAGAGAAGGAGAGAGAGATGGAGAGAGAGACACACAGAGATAGAAACAGACAGAGAGAGATAGGGAGAGAGAGACAGGGAGAGGGAGAGAGAAAGAGACAGAGACAGAGAGGGAGAGAGAGACAGAGGGAGTGACAGTCAGAGAGAGACAGAAAGAGACAGGGAGACAGGACAGAGACAGAGACAGACAGACACAGAGGGGAGAGAGAGATGGAGAGGGAGAAAGACAGGGAGAGGGAGAGAGAGGGAGAGGGACAGACACAAGGAAAGGCTGAAAGAGACAGGAAGTGAGGCAGAGATGGAGAGAGAAAGACACAGAGAGACAGGGACACAGAGACAGAGAGAGAGGCAGAGAGATAGGGAGAAATAGAGAGACACACAGAGACAGAGAGATGGAGAAAGACAGAGAGAGAGGGGGGGTGACAAAGAGGGAGAGAGAGATGGAGAGAGAGAGACAGAGACAGAGACAGTAAACAGACTGAGGGAGAGAGAGAGAGACAGAGGGAGAGAGAAAGAGAGAGAGAGGGTGACAGAGAAGGAGAGAGAGACACACAGAGACAGAAACAGACAGGGAGAGAGAGACAGAGAGGGAGAGAGAGACAGGGAGAGGAAGAGAGAAAGAGACAGAGACAGAGAGAGTGACAAACAGAGAGAGAGAGACAGAGGGAGTGACAGTCAGAGAGAGACAGAGACAGAAACAGATAGAGGGAGAGAGAGATGGAGAGGGAGAGGGAGAGAGACAGACAGAGAGGGAGAGAGACAGGGAGAGGGAGAGAGAGAGGGAGAGGGACAGAGACAGGGAGAGACTGAAAGAGACAGGAAGTGAGGCAGAGATGGAGAGAGAAAGACAGAGAGACAGAGACACAGAGACAGAGAGAGATGCAGAGACACAGAGAGAGGCAGAGAGAGAGGGAGAAATAGAGAGACACACAGAGAGAGACAGAGACAGAGAGATGGAGAAAGACAGAGAGAGAGAGAGGGAGAGCGCACTTCACTCTTCCAGAACATTCAGGCCATTCCAGGGCTGCAGCCACACCAGCTGAGACCGGTCAGGCATGCTGCCCCACGTGGGCACAGACTCTGTGCTGGACCCCAGTAGGAAGCACACTGACTCAGCTTGGGGCCGCTGCTGAGCCCTGCCGTGTCTTCCAGCTCCTGGCATGCTGTCCTGTCGCATATGTCCTCCTGTCTTGTTCTTGCAACAGGAGTACGTGATAGTTTTTAATTTTGAACAAACCTTGGATAAACATAATCCATTTCCTTTTGTGGTGGAGTACAATTCCCTTACAGGTTGTTGTACTTGCTTCTAGTATATCCTGGCATTTGTTGAAAATATTTGCAACTGACTGCTTCAAAGCTCTCTCTTCCTCACCACCCCAACTCTCTCCTGGTTCTGTCAGTATTGGGTTAACTCTGGGCTCATGCTTCAATGAGTCCTATAGTTTTATCTTTTCTATTTTCTTTCTAGGACTGCTTGTGACACCTTTTTGCCCATTCTTGGCCTGTACGTTGTACGTTGAGAATGTAACTATGTGTATTGCTGTGCTGGCTACAAAGCTATGGAGATTATCTGCTCATGCTTCAGTCTTTACATTGTGATTTTTGAGGATTCTACCTGCTCTGATAACCTATTGAATCTGAGCTGAACTTGCTGTAATACCTCCGCACTGTCTCTGTGGTGGCTCTGGGTTCTGCAGGGACATCTGCCATGTTGCTCGAGGTCATCCCCTGCCTTCTCTCCCTTTCTTGGATTTCTGATTTCTATTGATTTTGTCACCCTTCCTCCCCCTCCTTGTTCTGGACTCCTGTGGCTCTGCTTCTCGTAGTTTCCTGAGGTAGGATATAGATTTTCAATCTTCCATGATTCCAGTGTGATCATTCCGGTTTGACTGTCCTCAGCATGGCTCTAGCTGTACCCCACAAACTCATATATATTCCATTTTCACATTCACTTATTCTGTGTATTTCTTACCATCTGGCTTGAGACTTTCACTTTGAATGATGTGAAATTTTAAAAAGCCTTGTATCATTTAGAGACTTGCCAGTGTCTTCTGTCATGGTTGCTTTCTGTTTTTCTTAGTTCTTTTTTATTTTATTTTATTGAAGAACAAGTAACAATGAGACAGTTTCAAATAAAATTAGTAGGATAGATTCAACAATTAATACATTGCATATTGTTATTGTAGTGGCTTTTTGTTGTACAAGGTGCATACCTGATACTCTGTCTACAAACACTATTAGAGCACATGCCTCTAATCAATGAATTAAGTGAATGTAGTTGCACACTTATCTTTTCTAAGTTGAATTATAGTACAATTTCAATAATTAATACTTTTTACATTGTTATCTTCCTAGTGGTTATCCATAGTACAAGAAGCAGGTAGAATATCCTGTCCAAACACTATTAGTGCAAATCTTTCTTCTCATAGAATTATGTGAAAGTACTGCATATTTGTCCTAACTGTACTGTTTATATAAACACAGAATGATTCTTCCCTTGTATCCCCTATATTGTTTTTAGTCCTGCCAATGATGGGCATTCTGCACAGCTGCTGTGCCACTGAGCTCCTTCGCCGGGCCTTCTGTGATGGCTTCTGGTCTGGGCCCATCCACAGGATCGCACGCTCCCACACCTTTCCTCCTTTTCCTGTGGAGAAGTCTGGGTCATGGCTGTGATCTCTCCTGGCCCCATCCGGCAGGGGCTTGAAACTCGAGAACAGCACAGGTGACTCTGGAAGAGATGCCAGGTCTGGTGGGCACATGGGTGCCTGTTCAGATGCCTCATCTGCTTGATAAGGAGAAGGGCCGCGGTGTGCAGAGACAGGCCCTGCCCGTCCCTTCTCCCCTCAGATCCACGGAAGCTTGCTTCTTATTTTGGCTCTGGTTTTGGGCAGTGGTGCCTTCAGGGTGCAGCTCGCTGTGGGGTGCCCTCCTTATCACAAGTCAGCCTTTTGTCCTCCTGCCCCTTTCACTGGATATTAGCAGAGTTAGCCACACGTGCCTATCTGCAGTCCACTGCTTTTCATTTTAAACCATTACGCTACCAATATCATTGATTCTGAGCCGAGTTTCTTTTAGGCAGAACATGGTTGGCACTTACTTTTTTTTTTTTTTTTTTTTTTTTTTTTTTTTTTTTTTTTTTTTTTTTTTTTTTTTTTAATAGATTCTGCTTTTATATTTTCTGTTTGGCATATCCTGACCATTTATATCTATGACAATAATTGACATATCAATTTTTGTACACTATTTGCATACCATTCTATTACTTGCTATTTCATTACTGTGGTTTTGGGTTTTTTTTTTTTTTTCTCACATTTTTGAGTTTCCAAGTTTGTTGCTAAATTGTTTGTTTATTTATTTATTTATGTTTAGTACAGGGTCTACAGGGTTCCCTTACACAGATTGGACCTGTAATGATTCTCCTGTTTTCAGCCTCCAAAGAACTGGGATTACAGGCATGCACCACCACGCCCAGTCCCAGTTTCCATCTCAGCAAGCCCCTGGGGCGGGGCTGGCGCAGCATGCTGGGGATCTATCCCTGGCCCCTGCGCTCTACCTCAGCATGCACTTCAGCCCACTGAGCTGTTTGGATGGCCCTGTACCTTGATTTATTGATGGTATCTTTAAATTTATTTCACTATAATCTTCACAGTGGCTGCTGTGGGTATTACCTGGACATGACCTTGAGGGCTGCACTGACATGCACATTGGTCATGGTTGGTGTCCAGGCATCTCCTCAAAGCCCCGTGAAGTCATGGGGCAGCTGCTAGAGTTTTGGTTAGTTCTTGATCCAATACTGGGATTGCAGGCATGAGTGTGGCCCCTGCCCGGTGCAGATAACCTGTGTAGAGATGTAAGGAAGGGAGCGTGGCTGGCAGGGTCCCGGCCACATCCTTCCTGTGCTCTTTGCTGCTTTCTGCCCCACAGACCACTGCCCTCTGCCATGGGCTACCCCACACCTGGAGCTGAGTATGGACTGAAACCTCCCGTAATTGTGAGCTACAGGAACCTTTTGTTCCTTAAATTTGGATATTGGGTATTTTGCCCCAGAAACTAGAGAAAAGTAACTGAGACAACTTGCCTTGTACCTGTAGAAAATTTATATAAACTTGGTGACTTAAGAAAACTGAATCTGACAGAAATCAGAAAGTCAAAATGAGGTTCACAGGGCCAACACCAAGATGCAAGCAGGGCCCCAGCTCTCTGGGCTCAGCGAAAACCCTGCTCCTTACGTCTTCCAACTGTAATGGCCAGGGACAGTCTGGGCTCTGGATACATCATCCGCTGCTGCCTCTGTGGTTGTCTGGGCTGTTGTGCTCCATGGAGATCCCTCTGTTGTCCCTGGGGGTATCTGAGGTCCTCCTGCATGATTCCAGCTTGAGATGCTCTTCAAATTATACCCTTAATGCTTCATATCTGTAATCTCCCTCATGCACAGAGAAGCCCTGGAGGTGCCAAGGGTCAGGTTGTGGTTGTGTGTGATGCTGTTGCCCATGGTCCGCTCCAGCTGGCATCAGCACTGATCACTGTGTATGAAGTGCAGGGCCCTGGGCCTTCGTGGCTTTAGAAGTCATACTGTCTGAAATCGTTGAAGCTGGTGACCTTTGTTTCAATCATCAGCACAATTTATGAACCCATGAAGCACGCAGTGGCAGCTCCTGTGTGACATCACTGTCGTGGCCTGAAGGCCTTGTCTACTTCTTTTCCTTGCAAGAAGAACACCTCTCCACTCCCCACTGCTGATCCAGTCATGAAAGGTGGATCAGACTTGTTTGTAGCATCAGACTCTTGCCCAGAACTTTTTAAGCAGGCTTCCCTGTGTTGAGGAGGGACAGATAGCAGAAGTGGTCACGGGATCCATGGCTCTCACTCTTGGCCTCCAAGGTATCTGGTGGAAAGTCCGCCATTGCTCACAGCCACATCTCCACTGGGCAGCACCAGCCGTGCTCTGTGGTCTGCAAGGCTGTATTCTTCCTCTTTGGTCTTCCACAGTTAAGTGAGATGTGCTTTGGGATGACTTTGTTGGGGTTTGAGTTTGGAGCATTCCTGTAGCTTCTTGGGTCTGGGCTTCTGGGTTTTGCCAGTCGTGCGGGCTCCTCAACTGCTGCTCCTTCTCCTCTCCCAGCCCGGCTCCCTCCTGTCTTGCAGGGCTCTAGAGCCAGAAGCCTGGACCTGGCCCGCAGTCCACCAAGCTCCGAGGCTGTGCTCAGCTCTTCTCTTTCCTGTCTTGATCTTCTCTGTGCTGTTGAGGACAGGTGGATTCTATGGCTGTTTTCAGTGTTGTAAGAATCTACTGTTGCTGTCTCAGTAATGCGCACAGCCCTAGAAACTTTTAATAACTGTTGCACATTTCTACTTCCAAAATTCCCTTCCATTCTTTCTAAAGTAACTTCTATTTCTTTTGATATCATTTTTTTTCCTTCTTTTACATTTATTTCCATAAAATTTGTAAGTAATGATTGTAGTGTTCTGAAAACATGCAAATCCTTGTCCGGCGGTTCCTCCCTCTCCCACTCCCTTCAGCTCAGGTGTGGTTCTCCTTCCTCTCTGTGTGATGCCTGCATCCTGCTGGGTTTTCTGCCATTCTAGGATATGCTAACTGCATGAGCAGCCTTCAGTGCTGCAGGAAGCTTCTTTGTGGGCCTGGTCCGGGTCATCGGAGCCTCCAGGGGTGCTTGGCGCCTCTCAGTGGACTTCGTGCTTAGTTGCTCTCACCCACCCGGTGAGATGCAGATGGAGAGCCTGGGGGAGGCGTGGTGGGTTGCACAGCAGCAGGCCCACACCTGTCCCCTCTGCTCTGCCGTCTCTGGGGTAAAGAGAGCCTCTCAGCCCAGATGGCAGAAACAGCAGCTGTCTCATTTCTGAAGGTTCCTCAACCCCATACCTATTTTAGTAAAGGATCCTGTGTCTCTGCTAGGTGCCCTTTGTTGGTCATGCTCCGTAGTTCACCCCTTGTTGCCCTCACAGCCTGGCTCAGGATCACACAGGCACTGATGTTGCTAGGGAGGAAGGAACTAACCTGGAGCTTCTGTTATATGGCAAGGGTGGGAGACACCAAGCATGGTGGCCTGCTCTTCGAGGAGCCCACAAGATTGCACACCCTGCTGTTTCCCTGGGCTGGGCCTGGACCAGCTTCCTTCCTCCTACGTCTGCTCTGAGATGTCTCCGGGTCTCCTTTGTGATGTTCCCGAGATCCCTACTGGACTTTCAGGGGAGAAGAATTATAGAAAGCATTTTCATGTCCACTGGACTAAGGGTCTATAGCTTTGTAAGCAGTCTGGGCCATCCATTGCTAGAATCCCTTCACTGTGGGCCTCCGACAACATTTGGTTCTTTTGATTTGTAAGATGCAGAAATTAGGATTAGGTTTCTCACACAGTTCCACATGGCAGGGTTCGCATTCTCACACTGGCTGGCAAGGCTGAGAGGAGACTGTGGAGAGCCCACGTGATATGCAACGTGCATCTTCCCTACCTCCTGGCAAGGATGGTGTCTTGGTTACTTTATTCTCCCTGCCAGGACAAATTACCAGGCACTCCAAGTTAAGGAAGGAAAAGTTTATTTAGCTCACAGCTTGTGGAGGTGTCAGTCCACAAGGGACCCTGCTAGTGTCTTTCCACCCCTTTTATCCTGCACTGTGGGTAGCCCTCACTCATACCATTAATCCCTGTGCCCTTGAGCCCAGCAGTGCACCTTGAGTCGAGTCAAGCATGGCGTGGTGAGGCGTGGGGGCCTCACGTGCTGCTCTATGTAGGTTCACATTTTGGCACTTTGGGACAGGTTCACACTGGTTTTCCTACAACTTTGAGCATTTTTAAACCACTGTGCAGCCCAGTGGGACTTTGGCAGGTGCAGGGCCATAGACTCCGCTGTGTGGATTGGTGTGGGCAGGACCTACTCGGGACACAGAACACATCTCCACTCCCCCTCTGCTCCAACTCAGTTCCCCCCAGACCCCACCCTGCTGATCTGTTCTCCATCACAACACCTTTGTCTTTCTGATGCTGTCACACAGAGACCAGGACAGCATACATAGTCCTGGAGATGGCACATGAGTGGAAAGTGGCTCGGGCCCTTGGGGTTGCGCTGCAAGATGCATGTGCAGGTCCTGGACCAGCCAGCTCTCTGCTGGGCACTTGCCCAGAGAAGCACAGTTCACCCCGCATACAGGCTTCATCTCACAATTGTCAAATACCAGGGACAATATGACCAGCAGAGGAAGGGATGAAGCTGGTGTGAAGGAATTCTGCTTGGTGCACCAACAACTTTTAACAGTGCAGGCGTGGAATAGCAAAGGATTCACGTTTTGAGCATGAAGTCAGGGTTTGAGCCTCGGCATCCTCCACAGGAACGAATGGTCCTCTAGCGAGCACCTAGACATGAGGGCACACTCCTGTGCACTGTCATCGAAGCAGCAGCGGCCCAAACACTGAAGGGCGAGGGCCCCGGGACCCTTTATTGATGAGCTCTCAATGCAAGGCACTCTGTCATTACTCTAAATTTGAGTTAACTCTTTAATACACTGGATATTGTCACTGTAAATGTTACATGTTTCAGTCATTAGCCTTGGGAGGAGCCAGCAGGACCCTCTCAAAATCTACCAAAAAGGGTATATTTTAAACCTCAAAATCCCACTGACATAGTTCAGTACAAGGCTGCTGCTTTGCATGTGAAGAAACAGACACCATAAAACAGTTTAGCTGGTACCACAGGACGAATTAATGACAGAGCTACAATGGAACCTGAATACCCAGTTCTTGTAATGGTGTCTGCAATAAAACAGAGAACAAATCAAGATTCCGAAACATCCATGAAATGTAAGCAGGTGGCTGTATGCAGATGGCTTCGTATTTTCAGGCATATATTCAGTCAGCAGCTTGTGGTGGCCATGTGTGGGTAGGGGGCACAAAGACAGAGCACATACATTTGCAAACCAAGGGCCCGCAGGTGCCCTCCTCCTCCTGGAGGAGGCTGCTGCCAGGAATCCCAAAGGGTTGGGGTGCTGGGCCCATGCCCAGAGGTGTCTATTGGTATATGGGCTTCTGTGGTGACATGGGGGGGGTGTCCTTGTGCTTCCCAGGGCAGTGAAAAAGGCCTGGTGGACCCTGTGGTCCTCAAAGTCATAACTGTTCCCCAGTAAGTGTCATGGGTTCCCTGGACTAAGTGCCAGAGGTGGAAAAAGGCTGAGCAGGCTGCAGGCAGGTAAAAGCCCCCAGGCCAGGCACTGGTCAGGAAAAGAGAAATTCCAGGCACCACAAACAGAAACCCTCGATCGAGCAAGGTGGGCAGAAGGGTGTGAGGCAGCTGGGGGTGCAGGCAGCACCCTGGGCAACTCATGATCCACTGGGATTATGTGTGATCCAAGGACGAGATTATGGGTTTTAGTACTGCTGGGATTATGGGTGTGGGTACTACATCCCACCTGGGGCAGAGAGCCTGAATGTAATATAGGAGAGAGACAGACTTTCTTTAGCCGTTGCTCTTTGTTGCACTGTTGTTGTTCCACTACCATGAACTGCTGCTCTCAGCCATGTGCCCCTCTGCCTTGGAGCCAGCCGAGTATGGACTGAAACCCGCAGTCACTGTGAGCTAGATAAACCTTTCCTTCCTTCATTTTGGGTGTTGGATATTTGTCCCAGCAATGAGAGAAGAGTAAGTAAAACACCATTGAATTGAGATACTTCTATTTTTAATACTAACACTAAACATGAATGCTAGTGTCAATTTTGGAGAAAATGGAACTGCTTAAAATAAGTCCAAATTATGTATTCAGTTAAATTATGATATCAAGATCATATTCTTCAGTTGCTTGAGACAGAGAAGCAGCAGCACATGCCAGCAATGCGAGCTGCTGTTCGTTACAGTTGTGCCTTCCAAATGAAGGTAATTCTGTGAAGCTGAAAGTGAAAGTATAAGGAAAACTTTCCTTCTGATTAAATGATCCTAAAATAATTTTAATTTGATATTAACAAGTTTAAAGTATTTATATTGTGCATATTACTAAAAGTCTATCTCTACAAATTAGTTAAAAATTAACTTTACAGAGGCTATAAACCTTTTCAAATGTACAGCAGTCGAATAAATACAAACTAAAACTCTGAATGGAGTCATTTTCACCACCCTGATTTGACTTTGATCACATGGGCTTGTTGAACTCCCCAGCATGACACTTGTCTCTTCAATTTCATGTGAATTTGCAGAAAAATGAATTAAAAGGCAGTCTAGCAGAGAGCTACAAGAAACTCAAACATGGATTCTGGGTGGCATGGCTCAGGTCTTTCCCTCAGCAGGTCAAGTCTGCAATGGCTAAACTTTCTATGAGGCAACTGAGTTTTACCACTTCAAAATTAAATCAAATATCTTGGTAGGAAGTAATGCCCGAGTCAAGGGGCTAGGACAGGCGGTGACTTGAAAGGGCTGAGGAGTGGAGAGAGAGATGTTCTCTTCATAGACCACAAAGGGCCTCTGCCAGCGTGGGCGCCATGACTCGCTCTGTGAATGGGGCCAGAGGAGTCCAGAGAAACTCAGGAAGATTCCTGGGAGGGGCCTGGCTGGGGCACATGCAGTCTGCATCTTGAGTGTCTGAGGAATCTCCACACTGATTTCTGTGCCGGTTGTACTAGTTCACACCTCCACCAACAGTGGAGAGTAGCTCCTCTCTCCTGCAGCCTCAAAGGCATATTTTGTTATTTGACTTCTTGACGCTAGTCACTCCTTCTGGAATAAGGTGGAATCTCAGCATTGTTTGAATTGGTATTTCTGTATTGCCCAGACATATGGAAATCTTTTTAAATGTGTTGCTTGGCTATTTGTGCTTGTTAAAGGTATCAGTTCCACTGACACAGGCATGCCAACGCTTGTAGCAGCACAGCTCACAGTAGCTGAACCTTCGGAGGCAGCTGGGGAGCTGGGAGGGCCTGCGAGAATCACTGAGCTGCTAGGACTGTGCTCCAGGAAGGCAGTTGGTTGTGCACGCCTGGTAAGAATGTCAGGAACCCAGCAGGGGCTTAACAGGGCTTTTGGGGGTGCAGGCGAGCAGAAGCTGTGTTCGGAGGACTGGGCCATGTGGTAGATTAACTAGTGGTCCATGTGGAACACCCAGTGGAACTGCATCGGCGTAGTTCTGGGTGTGGAGGTTGTGGTATGCACTCCACTGTCCTTGGGAGGAGCTTGGGGCCATTCTGTCGCAGAGGTCGGCTGCAGTTCTCTGGTGAGAGCTGTGGTTCTCCTTTGAGCATCACTCCCTGGCCCCAGTGTGGGTGCCTCAGCTCCTGGCACAGACCCTTCACCCACTGGTGCAGGCCTAGCAGCCAATCCGAATCCTCAGGAAGGGCCCAGGCATGCACCAATGGCCCCGAGCCATAAGATCCCCATAAAAATGAGCAGGAGATGGCCCTGCTGATAAAGGAGGGAACCGTGCTGTTTGGTAGGACACACATCTGAGAAACACGAAGAGATTGTGAATTTTGGCCTAAAATTTGAATCTAAGTATCAAACAGAAACATAATAAATGAAAAATAACATCCAGCAGGAAAGTATAAAAATGAGGTATATAAAGCAAAGCCATATTAATATACTGAGCTGAGAATGGCTCAAGTCAACAGCTTCTGGGGATAACCCACTGCTGTGGTGGTCTGCTGGACTGTGTTGCATTGCTTTGCAGAATTCATGCACCTATAGTATTTTGATGTCAATGGAATGCCCATCTCTGACAGGACTAAACAGAACAAAGGGATACAAAGGAAGGACCATTTTGTATTTGTATGGACAGAATAGATAGGATAGATACACAGCTACTTTCGCTTAACGCAATGAGAAGATTTGCACTAATAGTGTTTGGACAGGAGATCCTATCTGCTTCTTATACTATAGATAAGCACTAAGAAGATAACAATGTACAACGTATTAGTTATTGAAACTTTCCTATTAATCAGCTATAAAACTATCTCGATATTTGGTTCTCAATAAAAATAAATAAATAAATAAAAGAAATGAAAAATAAATAAGGGTGAGGGTAATAGCTCAGCAGCTTAAGCCTCTGCCTGGCAAGCTCACAGTCCTGAGTTTGAGCCCCAGTACCACAAAAAAAGAAAGAGAAATATCTGAAATTAACTCATTATATAGGTGCGAACTGAAAGTAGATTAGGAGAAAACACGTCAGCTGAGGCAGAAGGATGTGGAAAATAGAGAGGGGAAAAATACAGAAGGTGTCCACGTGCCTGCGTCCGGAGAAACAGTGAAGCGGCAGCATGCGAGAGGCGACTACAGAGACTGCCACCCAGCGCTCTCCAACACCGACTGCAGACATCAAGACAGAGACTCGGCTAATGCTGAAAGGCGCATGCTCAGCCTCGAGCAGCGCGGGAGAATAGATACGCTGAGAAGACAGGACGAGACCCTAACAGCAGCGTGAGAGCGCGCCGTCCTTGGCCGGCCACGGTGTGCTGGCAGAGGGGGCGCCACCCAGGCGAGCCGGTGCCACCCAGGACAGCCGGCGGGCGGTCGGCCGCAGGTCTTTGCGGTGCTGGAGACTAGGCCAACTGGGAGGGGTGCCCATGAAACAGTCCCTGGAGCGGCAGAGGAGCACCCGATGTCCTCAAACTGCAAACACAAGTTAAACTGAGTGATAAAATAACATAAAATAACTATCACCCTTACAAGGGACAAAAGTGAGTTACATGTACATAACACCATGACAGAAGACGTCCTCACCAGAGCGGAGCCAAGCGAGGTCAGGTGCTTCTGACGTAAGCAGTGCAGTGAGGAGTGTAAGACCTAGTCCGAAGGACAAAGCAACAGCCACAGTCTAATGAAGGGAGACAACGTGAGGTTTGCAAACTTTAACACTCATGTACGTTCAAAATACATAGCACAAGTGCCAGCGCAGTTCAGCCAGTGGGTGAGAGCTCCAGGCTCACCACACTAGAGGGGCCTCTCCCAACAATACCCTTTCCCAGCAATCCTTGGGGGCCAAGAGCCAGCACAGCTTGGCCAGGAACCAACAGAGGGTAACCACAGAAGCTGCAGGAAAAAGGAACTGAACACAACAGCTAGTTCCAGGCCAGGCATACCTGATAATCTCAAACTTAAAGACTGGCACCCGAATCTCATTACACGCTAAGGTTATAGCTTCACCAAAGCTCTACACCAAAGGTCAGAGGTCAGTGCTATACAAAATGACAAAGACAAGGAGAAAAAAGCAATCTCAGGCCTTGAATCCACCAGTAAGTACAGAGGACACTAGCTCAGCTGAAATGAATGAATTAACAGAGACTGAAGCAAAGGAACAACAGCAGAAAGGTATAGAGGAACTCAGATGAGAATTAATTCCTGAAATAAAAAAAGAAATATCTGAATATATAGCATCTGAATTAAAAAATCAAATGCAGAAACATCAGAGGGAAAATCAATGCTCATCCAAAACAAGTTCAGAGAGCACTATTCCAGCTGAAACGTATGAATTAACAGCATCTGAAGCAAAGAAACAACAGCAGGAAGGTCATGAGGAACTCAAAGCAGAAATAATTTCTGAAATCAAAAAAGAATTCTTTGAAACAAAAGAATTCCTTGAAATCATAGCATCTGAAATACAGAAACAAGTCCAGAAATATACAGAGGAAACTCAGTTTGGAAAAAAATCAACAGAAAAAGAATAACTACCTCTAAAGAAGACGGGGATAAAAAAATAGAGATCAGAAAAGAAATAGAATGCACAAAACACAGTCAAAGAGATATAGAAGAACTAAAAATATCAATCACGAGTCTAAAAACCCGTTTGAGTGAAAGCGAAGATAGAGTGTCACATCTAGAAGACACTGGTGCAGCTAGTGAAAAGGTGAGAAAGAATCTCTTAAAAACAACGAGAATGCAGGAAAAAATAATCCATCACCTGCAAGAGGATGCCAGGATGAACACTGAGATTAATTAGTATCAATGAGAATGAAGGAGTCAACACAAACGACATAAAAAAATTGGGGGAGAAGAAATCGCAGAAAACTTCCCAAATATGAGGAAACAATTCAGCATTCAGGTCACTGAAGCATACAGAACACCAAATAACTTCAACCCAAGTAAAAACAGACTGAGACATATAGTAGCCAAGATCCCAGAAATCCAACACAAAAATAATATACTGAAAGCTGCTAGAGAGAAGAAACAGCTCACATTCAAAGGAAAAGCCAACTTCTCTACCCAAACAATGAAGGCAAGCAGAGCATGGAGCAGAGTTCTTCAAGTCCTTCACGAAAGGAAATTTTAGCCCAGACTATTATACCCTGCAAAACTGTCTTTCAAGTTTGATCAGAAGTGAAATACTTCCGTGACAAAGAACAACTACAGAATTAATGATGACAAAGCCATCCCTACAAAGGCTGCCAAAATGTGTTCTAGAGAGAGACCACAATGACCAGGACTCCACAAATGAGAATGAAAGAAAACCACTAAACAGGACAGACAATTAAACACAGGATATAAAGGAGTAAACAACAGCAGGTAAATATCATGACAAACATAAGTCAACACATTTCTATTTTAGCCACCAATGTAAATGAATTCACTCAATTCATCAATTAGGAGAAATAGACTGGCACAGTGCATTAGGAAACAAAATCCAACAATATTCTGTGTACAAGAAACACACTTAACTCAAAAGGACATTCATAGGCTTAAAGTCAAAGGATAGAAACAATACTACATGCCCCAGCACCTCAGAAAATAGCAGGAGTAGCAATTCTGTTCTCAGACAGTCTCAGCTTCAAACCAAGAATGATCAAACAACACCAGTCCACTATATGTTGGTCAGGGGAAAAATTCAAGAGCAAGAGGTAACACTCAGAAATATCTATGCACCAAACAGAGGAACACCCAACTATGTAAGACAAATCTTAACCGACATGAAAAACCTAATATCTAAGAAAACAATCCTAACAGGAGAACTTAACACCACCTTATCCCAAAAAGATAGGTCAACCAGACAAAATATTAACAAGGCAGTAGAGAACTGAACCAGAACTTGGAACAAATGGACCTGGTGGACATTTACAGAGTGTTCCACCCAACCACAGATGAATACATGTTTTTTTTTTTTTTTTTTTTTTTTGTTTTTGCTGCACACAGGTCATTTTCCAAAATAGACCACATATTAGTCCAGAGGTCATGTGTAAGTATATGCAAGAAAACAGAAATTATCCCATGCATATTTCTGACCACAGTGCAATGAAGCTGGAACTAAATGACAAAAGAATCATGGAAATTAAACAGCACCCTACTCAGCAATCAATGGGTTGCAGAAGGAATTAAACAAGAAATTCAACAATATGTACAATACAATGAAAATTCAAGCACAACTTACCAGAATTTATGGGGTGCGATGAAAGCAGCTCTTAGAGGGAAAATCATAGCTATGAACTCACACGTTAGGAAAACAGAAAAGGAATAAATAAACACCCTAATGTTGCACCTCAGACATCTACAAAAAGGAGACCAAACAAAACACAGAATGCAAAGATGGGAAGAAATCATAAAGATTAGAGCAGAAGTTAATTCAATTGAGATGAAGAAAACAGATCAAAGAATCCACGAATCAAAAAGTTGGTTCTTTGAAAGACTAAATAAAGTTAATGAGCCTCTAGCCAACCTCATCAAAAAGAGAAAAGAAAAAATTCAAGTACATGCAATAAGGAATGAAAACAGTGAAATCACCACAGACCCAGCAGACATTCAGAAGATTATCAATAGTTACTTCAAGAATCTTTATGCTCACAGAGTAGAAGACACAGAAGAAATGGACAGATTCCTTGAAAGGTACAAATTACCAAAACTGAAACAAGCAGATACAACAACTTTCAATAAGCCAATAACAGTGAACAAAATACGAAACATATTAAAATGCCTACCGACAAAGAAAAGTCCAGGTCATGATGGATTCACAGCTGAATTCTACAAAAAATTTAGAGAAGATATAATCCCTACACTCCTCAAACTCTTCAATGAAATTGAAAAAGAAGCAGTCCTCCCACAGTCATTTCTTGAGGCAAGTATTGTATTGATTCCAAAACCAGGGAAGCACACAACAAAAATGAGAGCTACAGGCCAATCTCCCTCATGAATATAGATGGAAAAATACTCAATAAGATCCTAGCAAATAGAATACAGCAAGTCATCAAGAACATCATACACCATGACCAGGTAGGATTTATCCCAGGGATGCAAAGATGGTTCAATACTCAAAAATCTATAAATGTAATACATTATATTAATGGACTGAAATCTAAAAACTACATGATCATCTCAATTGATGCAGAGAAAGCTTTTGACAAAGTCAAACAGTCATTCGTGTTCAAAGTACTACAGAAATATGGAATAGATGGATTCTATGTTAATTTGACAAAAGGCATCTATGACAAACCAAAACTAAATGGGGAAAAATTGAAATCTTTTACTCTTAAATCTGGTACAAGACAAGGATGCCCTCTATCACCCCTCCTATTCAATATAGTTTTGGAAACATTAGCAACAGCCATTAGAAAAGAGGGAGAAATAAAAGGAATAAGAATAGGTAAAGAAGAAGTTAAATTATCACTATTTGCAGACGCCATGATACTTTACTTGGAAGACCCAAAAACCACCAAGAAACTACTAGAACTGATACGAAAATTCAGTAGCATAGCAGGATACAAAATCAGTACTCAAACTTCAATAGCATCCTCTACACAGATAACAAGCACACTGAAAGGGAAACAATAGAAACAATACCTTTTACAATAGCACCGTGGAAAATGAAATACCTTGGGATTCACTTAACCAAGGAAGTCAAAGATCTTTCCACAGAAAATTACAATACCCTAAGAAAAGAGATTATGGAGGATTCTGAAAATGGAAAGATATTCCATGCTCCTGGATAGGAAGAACCAACAAGGTTAAGATGGCCATACTCCCAAAATTCCTGTACAGATTTAATTCAATCCCTATCAAACTGCCACCAATATACCTCCCAGACCTAGAGAAATCAGTCCTAAAATTTATTCAGAAGCACAAACGACCTAGAATAGTAAAGCCAATTTTGGCCCATAAGGACAAGGCAGGAGGCATCCCAATTCCTGACTTGAAATTATACTACAAAGCCACTGTGATAACACCAACATGGTATTGGCAATGAAATAGACCTGAGCATCAATGGAATAGATTAGAAGATGCAGGGGCATCTATGATCACACTCAGCCATCTGATCTTCCAAAAAAGGGGCCAAACAAGCTCACTGGAAGAAAGATAGCCTCTTTAACAAATGGTGCTGGAAAACCTGGCTTTCTACATGCCGAAAACTAAAAGTTGACCCAGCTTGATCACCATGCACTAAGCTAAAGTTAAAATGGATTAAAGATCTAAACATTTAAACAGAAACACTCAATCTCCTGGAAGAGAAAGTAGGAGGAACTCTTGAAGACATACGGGTTGGTAAAGAGTTCCTGAACAAACATATATTTGCACAGGAAACACTTGAAAGACGCAACAGTTGGGATCAACTCTTCTTGAGGAGTTTCTTCATGTCAAAAGAAATTGTCAGTAAAGTGAACAGACAACCCACAAATTTTGAAAAAATCCTAACTAATAGGATTAGGGTACTAATCAGCTTTTCTTCTGAATGGTTAACAACCTAAGTTCCCAGATCAAAACTGGAGAAATAGAAGAGCCGCAAGGCCAGCCTACATTTTGGCTCTAGTTCTGCTGTCTAGAATATATAAAGAACTAACATATAATAGGGCCCTGAAATTTAAAGACCCATTTCAGAAATGATCATCTGAGATGAATACACACTTCTCAGAGGATTAAATTAGAGAAGCGAATAAATATATGAAAAAAATGCTCCACATCGCTAGCCATCCATGAAATGCAAACAAAAACAACACTGAGATACCATCTCACTCCAGAAAGAATGGCTATCATAAGGAAATAAACCAACAACAAATGTTGGGGAGGTTGTGGGGAAAAGGGAACACTTCTCCACTGCTGGTGGGAATGTAGACTGGTGCAACCATTGTGGAGATCAGTGTGGAGACTCCTCAAAAGAGTAGGGCTAGAAATCCCATTTAGGCTGGCTATCCCCCTACTGGGAATTTTCCCAGAGGAACTGAAAACATTATATCATAGTGATATATGTGTACCTATGTTTATAGCAGCTCAATTTGTGGTAGTAAAATCTTGCAAACAACCAAGAGGTCCTTCATATGAGGAATGGTTGAAAAAGATGTGGTATTTCTGTAGAATGGAGTATTACTCAGCTATTAAGAATGATAAACTTGAAGCATTTATATTGAAGTGGATGCCACTTGAACATATACTCATAAGTGAAATAAACCAGACACACATGTGTAAATATCGTATAGTCTCCCTAGTGTAACAAGCGAATAGAAGAAATACAAATAGAAATGTACAAGAACAATTGAGTCAGATAGGGCAAAGTGAATGGCATATGCTGCAGGGTATTAATCAGCTTTTCTTCTGGATGGTTAACAACCTAAGTTCCCACATCAAAATTAGAGAAATAGAAGAGCTGCAAGGCCAGCCTACGTTTTGGCTCTAGCCTTTCTGTGAAGGTCTGTGAAGACTCAGGGCATAGGAGAACCTCTACTGTAACATCATGAAACTCTGTTGTGCCCCTAATTTTCTGATCAAGGAAATTATGGAGCCACAGAGGAAAGAGATTGATGATGTGTAGTGTTCCTAGGGAGAGTCACATGGAGAGAAAACTTTCTCTCAGGCTCTCACAGAGTGCAAACTCTTCAAGCATTGGCTGTGACTCATCTGCATGGATGACACAGACAAATGATCTACAGAATAAGGTACAGGATTACAAGATAAACCCTGAGGGGACTTCATTGACTTCATCAAAAACAAAGGCTACATCTTTTGGTATATAGGTCTTGCTCTATCTTGGTCTTAACCATCCAGCAGAAAAATATAAAAATGCGGTATATAACATGGGGCTATAATAATAAATTGAGCTGTAAATGGCTATAGTCAGCAACTTCTTCAGATAACTCACTGTTATTGTGGAATGCTGGACTGTGTTGGAGTGTGTCGCTGAGTTTAGGGACCTAAATTGGTTTAATTACAATGGAGTGCTCATGTTTGACAAGTGTAGAAAAAAAAAAAAAAAAAAAAAAAAAACAGGGATACAAAGGAAGAACCATGATGTGTGTATAAACAGTACAGTTAGGATAAATATGCTGTGCTTCTGCATAATTCTATGAGAAGCAAGATTTGCACTAATAGTGGTTGGACAAGATATTATGTTGGCTTCTGTTACTATGGAAGACACTGGGGAGATAAGGTAGAGGGTGTACAGAAATAATATAGGTGTATAGCTGCACTCTCTTCATTCATTGATTAGAGACATCTGCTATAATAATGTCTGTAAGTATAATATCAAGTATGCACCTTGTACAACAGTGAAACATTAGGAAAACATTTTGCAATGTATTGATTTGTCGAATCTGTCCTGTTAATTTGTTTTGAAACTGTGTCATTGCTATTTGTTCTTCAGTAAAAATAGAAAAATACATGCCACAAAACATCAGTAAAACTGTGACACGGAGCAGAAACAACCGCAAGTGGATGTGTCAGCACCCTTCACAAAAGTGGTGCAGCAGTGAGACAAAGGAGCCCAAGACAGGGTCCCAAGGGCCCTGACATGTGGGCCTTCCCACCCCTGCTTCCAGGCCGTAACCCAAGCTGGGTGCCTCCGGGACCTCTGCCTTGCCTAGGTTAAAAGCAACAATAGTCATTTCACTCTGAAAACATCACACAGACAGTTTTTATTTTTAAAGGCTACAAAATAGTGGTAAAAAATTTAAAATGATACAGGATTTCACTAAACAAACTAATAGGAATTCACCAGTGGTTACTGTATCACATGATACTATCTTTAAATTAGTTGTTCAGATTATCAGATATAAACCTACAAGATTCATTTAAAGAAAAACAAAACAAAACAATAACAACGAGAGTATAAGAAAGTCGCAAGAGGAAAAAAAAAATCAGAGTAAAAGAAAATAAATAAGCACTAAGCGTTCCTTTCAAAAAGCAGCAGGAGTCAACAGCACCATTATCCGAACTGGTCTTCATACATTCCTAAGTACATTTTTCCCTTCTTCCCTTTCCGTTTTCCTCTTCCAAGGTTCTCCTTCCCATTGAACCATGTCTGTCCCTTTCCAGTATCTTTAGATTTTCATTACTTTTTCTGGTTCTCTCATTAGTGACATAATATGATGTTTGCATGTGTGGGTCTGATTCACATCACTTACCAATTTAGTCTCTAGATTCTTTTTTTATTACAATCTAAATAGCCAGAAATAAGTTCAAAAGCTAGAAAATACACTAGTTTTGAAACTGAAAAGTCACACTTGAAATCAGAAGCAATTTAAAATTGAAAAACTATTAAAACATTATTGCTAAAGATTATCTTAGATGACAGCCTCTACTGTATACATTTAAAAAAGTAGAAAAATGGAACCTGAAGATGCAAGCTACATGTCATGAATTTAACTAAATAATAGAAAAGTAGAACATATATTACAAAGAGGAAAAGAGTTAATAGAAAATGTTAATCCATAAAATAAAAAAGGATAAATTCATTAAGTATTTGATTATTTCATAACTAATAAAATTTGTAAGCCAATTTAAAAAGTAAATCATGTTTCTAAGCACAGAGAAACTCAAAGATGTACTAGCCACAAAGCAAGGAGTGACACACTTCTGCAGGCCTGAAAGAGACGCTGCAGCAAGACCAGGACCTCAGAAAATGGACGTAGTGACGGCACCTTTGGCAATCGGTAACAGAACGAGTGCCCGTCCTAGGCCGAAACACTGATAGAGTGTTTCGGTTTACCGGCTGTGAAAATTAAATGAACATGAACCAAGGATAGGTTTGTAGTATAAAGCTATTAACACTGAGAGACAAAGACATAGAATAAAAATTTGGAGATGTGGGCAGATGATCCTGTACCCTGTAGCAAAATTCATGAATGATGAAATGGATAAACTGAGCTTTACTGAAGTTACAAAGTTTGCTCTATGAACAACAGAGTAAGTTAATCTACACAAGCTACAGACCCCAAGGAAGTGCTGGGGTGACATCTCAAGCAAGGGGACTGCATAGCTGCTACATCACATGAAAGAGCAATCTCTTTTGGGGAGAAATAAAGGAGGGAGGGAGAGAGGGAAGGAGGGAGGGAGGAAGGGA
>PVKA01022976.1:0-36295 GCA_004027165.1 Ctenomys sociabilis | reverse complement strand
CATCTGCATGGAGGATCTGATTCATGAGATCTATACTGTTGGAAAACGCTTCAAAGAGGCAAATAACTTCTTGTGGCCATTCAAGTTATCATCTCCACGAGGTGGAATGAAGAAAAAGACCACCCATTTTGTGGAAGGTGGAGATGCTGGAAATAGGGAAGACCAGATCAACAGGCTTATTAGAAGGATGAACTAAGGTATCTACCATGGTGTTTTTATGATTTGGTCAGTTAATAAAGTATCTGCTTCCAAATTGAAAAAAAAAAAAAAAACAAGTTCTGACCCTGACTGGACAATTTAGTGAGGCAGTGTCCTTAAAAAAAGGGAAGAAGAAAAAAAGTCTGGGGAGGCAGCTCAGTGCTAAGGCCCTAGGTTAAATAGCTACTGGGGTTGTGGTGCTAGAAAGGCTGCTGGTCTCCTACTTGTAGGCATCTTCTTGCAGGTACCAGCATTTGGTGACTATAGCCCAGAAACTCCCAACAGGCACAAAGATTAGGCTGAAAAGGAGTGAGGGTACCAACGTGGCTTTCTCGCCTCAAGTTGCACTCATTCGTGCATCCTTGTGCATGCAACATGTAGGAAGGGGTATTGGCATTTCTTAAAAGAAAAATCCATCTAAGAAACACAATTTCAATGACATTGAGAGAACCTGTTTTCTCCTTCATGTATATAGGAGGAATTATTTAATACACCCATATAAAATGAGAGAATAATGCCTAAATTACACAATTTTTTATATATGCCATTTACTTTGACAGTCCTTCACCCCCAATAGGTTTATCCCCTGATTACATATAAAAGTAAATGAAGCTCAGAAAGGTTAAGTGACTTGCTCAGTCTTCAAGCTTAAGTAAGTAAAATGGAACTATCCAAGCCAGACCTAACTCCAACATCTTTGTTCTTTCCATTAAACAGTAACATCTTTAATTGTGCCAGGCTGCAAATGTTCTCTGTCCTGTACACTTCAAAGAAAACATCTGATGATCCTCTGACAAATAACAGTGTGAATGTCATGGAATATCACATCCTGAAAGGAATACTAACAAGACTAAGATTTGATTATTTCAAGATTTTATGTGAATTATGTATGCCTCTAAAAGTTTAATTAGCATCAGTATTCGTGCAAACTGTAAAGATTTACCTGAATGAAAAGGAAACTGTTGTTTAGCTTCACCAGTATGTGCATCCCAAATAATTGTAGTCTAGATTAAAAGGAAAACGAAAGTTGCTGTAAAGTGGATGCCTAAATGCATTAAAGCCATACATAATGTCAGAGTAAACACAATTTTAAACATTTATTTTATCCCAAACTGTACATCAAGACTACCCTCCATTTTGGGAGGAAATTATGACACAGCTTTCCCACTGATTTTTCAGTTATTTTATTTCAAATATCAATTACTAGTTATCAATAAAGTGTTTATATTAGAATGCTTCACAAACTATCCTGAATTGTATATATAATGTAGGATTCCAAAACTGTTTTGTTATATGGTGGCAAATACTTGGTTACTGTGAAATGAGCTAGTTCTTAATGCTGAATAAAGCTCACATTTACCAAAAACAGGCAGCTTGACAATATTTAAATATGAACCTCAATCATTGTTCAAGGCCGTGACTACTAATAGGCTCTTTTTTTCTCCTTCCCAAGTTCCACTTTTCTCACTTTTTGTACTTAATCACTTCACAGCTATTCTCTCACTCATGAGAACTACAGGGAACCAAAAAATGCAGGACATAAACACTTTTTTTTTTTGGTACCTGGAATAGAACTTAGAGACCTTGCAATGCCAGGCAGGCACATGTGCTGCTGAGCTTCTAATCCCTGGCATTGACATTTCATCATAGTTCACAACGATAAAAGATCAAGTGATCAGATTCAGGAATGAGAAGACAGAAAATCTAGAAAGCATTCTATTATCATCATAAGTTTTTATGTGAAATTCCCAAATGTTAATACTGTGTTTTACTTTCAACAAAATTCTGTAATTAACCTTTATAGAACTTAGCATAATGTCCATTTACCTTATCTACTCCAGCACTTAGGATGAAATTTCCTTTCTTATTCCATTTTAATGCAAATATAGGGCCTTTATGCTGCCCTAAGGTGCTAGCAAGATTACCTAAAATTCAAAAAGAAAAGACTCTGAAATTACTTAGAACTTTAAAATTCAGATCAACTGCAAAGTAAAAAGGGAAAACGTTTCATTTACCATCTTTAGTCCATATTCTGGCAAATCCATCATATGAACCAGTTGCTAGAAGTGTACCTTCACTCTGTTAAGAAACACATTTCTTTCATTGTAATACACAGAAAAGCCATAATTGTTATTTAAATAGTTCACGTTTAAATTTAAAGCACAGCAGGTTCTACATTTTCTCCACCTCAAAATCTACCCATTCTGTTTGTAGGTGCCAAGAAAGACCTACAACAGATAAACTGCTGACAGTGTTTTCGAGAAAGCTTTTACCCAAGTCTCAACAATGATAGTAAACTGCTCTGGGGCTCAAACTGTAAAACTCTCCTGCACATCTAAAAGTCTCTATATACTCAGAGACATACCCGACTAAGGATAGACATAGGTAGTGGATTCAGAAGGGCATTAAAATCAGAATTTCAAAATGATTTAACACAAGAAAAAGCAAAATTCTCTAAAACATGTAGGCAAACCTGGATATGGCCCTTCTTCTAAATCCTTTACTCTCTAAATGAAGTGTTTATATTTCAAATAATACTATTTCAGATAAACAGATTCTTAAACATTGTCATGACGTATTTACTAATAAAAAAAAGCACAAAAGTAAAAGAGCCAAAAAAAGAGAATAGGCAGTTAGACTTTACTAAAGTTAACTAATAACTTAATAAAAGTTAATAAAGTTCACATAATTGTATAGGACTAATTTACCATGAAGAAAAGCTTCATATAATTTTGTATAAATGTACTACTTCCTGTTTCTTGCTTTAACAAATATATAACAGAACAATATCTTGAATTAAATAAATAGACTGTGACTGGGATGGGTAAATCCTGCTTCACTTGGCACCTGCTAGATGCTCTGGCAAGGGCATTCAAAGTAAGATCACCTACTTCAGACCTCTTCCACCCCTCAGCTTTATAGGCAAATGGCTACTGACAAAGCTGCTTGGGATCTAGAAAACCCTTAGGATTCTAGCTAAGGAAGATGGAGTCTGTTGAAACTAAAATCAAGTTCTTTATTTTCAGGCTCAATATAATGTCAAGTTTCTTTTAAACTACAGGTCTCCAAATGTTTTCATTCACGGACAGTCAACCAAGAAATGAATACTTTATGGAAGAGACAACTTATGAGGATTTTACCTCAGTCACAGAAAAGAACCATTAATTAAGGATAATGCTTTCCCCTTTTAGTGAAAAATTCAAGTTCAAAATGAATAATACATTCTGAAAACCCCTCTGTTCAAATAATATAATTTGTAGTTCTGAATAACCAAGCTCAACCAATGTTAATTATCATTTGTAATGTTACCTATAAGTTTCATTAAATATAACCACTAAGTCAAGTAGCATAAAAAAAATTCTAAGGCCTTTTGTTCCAAGAAATAAGCACCCATAATAAGTTAATTTTTAGTCCTAATCCTATAACCAAAATAACTAGAAGGTGCTAAAATCTGTGAGTTTGAAGGGTAAATATTACTGGAAATTTTGGAAGTGAACGTTACAAAATATCCGGCCATGAATTCTGGAAGAATATCAAATGAGTTGAGAATCTGATCTAGAATAATCATTTTAAGAGAAAGATTATTCCTCAGGGTAATATCTGGAATATTCTCTGGGAACAAAAAAAGTTGTTGAAAAGAAGTCAGAGGAAGAAAGCGTGTTGATCTGCCAAGGAAAAGACATGTGACCCTTGATATTCTCTGCAATGATGAGAATAGTCTAAAAGGTTTCTGAAATGGGCACAGGTATGAGGTGCATCTGAAATTAAAATGGTCAAGATTTACCAGTAATATCAAATTTTTTAATCAGTCAGAATTCCAAGATTCTCATAATTACAATAAATCTTAGATGCAAGCTAACAATCTCTAAAGGGTAGTTGGCAATATTATTGCAAATTCATGGCATAACCACCAAAATTAGAAAATCTTGTTACATATATCATTTACTCCCAACAAAGGACTACTAAACCCTTAGTATGTTACATATTATGCTGAACATTTTCACACATTACCTCATTTGCATAGGTACCATTTCTATTCTTTCCATTTTACACATAGGAAAATGAAATATAGAATGACTGTGTAACAATTATACCAAGGTTATACTACACTGCTGGATAACGCAAAAGCTAGAAACTGAAACACCAGTTTCTAGCTGAGTCCCTTTGGAGACAGGGACTCAGCCTATTAGTACTGAAATCTAAGTTATCTGAACCAACAAGTCCTGTCATCAGATGAAGCCGCAAGGGGCCATGTACATGAGTGGACAGTACAGTGATACTCACATTCCAATCTAGAGATGTTACATCCTTGTTGCTTGGAACATCTTGTCCTCCTTCTCGTATGCAATGTCTAAGTACTAACTGCGTGGAACCACTCGTGCTATTTTCACTAAGATTCCATATTCTTGCTGTGGAGTCTCCTGATCTAAAAGTAAGCAATACATTTTAAAACTTCATCATATTCAAGTATCTCAAAAAACAAAGCAACACATTTATATTTTATCACTAAAAAGGTAAATAGAAAATAGATTACCAAAGGTTTCCATTTCCAATATTTCCCCTTCTTTTACATTTGGGACTATCAAACTTTTGTAAGTAATAAATTTAACTAAATGTTCTAAAATTACTGGGCTGGCCAGATAACTCAGCAGACTAAAGGGCCTGCTTGGATAGACTCAGGGACTGGGTTCCATCCCCAACAGGCAGTGCCACCCCTAGGGTACCCTGAGATGGTGATTAAAACTGAAAGTGGTGGCTCACACCTGTGATCTCACCACTTGAGAGGCAGAAAACAGTAGGATGGCTAGGAGTCCAATCCGTGTAGTAAGACCCTGTACTAAATGCACAAAAAATAAAAAGTTCTAAAATTACGAAGGAATAAAGATCTACAGTGACAATATGATCACAAGCAAACAACACAAACTCCCCCAGAATAGAAATATATTTACAGAATGTAGAATAGCTCAGTAAACTATTTTAAAAAGTTACACTGAGTCAAAAATGTAGCACAATTGTGCAGTACCTTGTCTAGCAAGTGCAAGGCCCTGAGTTCAATTCTCAGCACCAATAAGAAAATGATTTTAAAAAAATGGGGGAAAAAAAAAAAGACAAGCCACATTAGAATCACTTTGAGAAACATACCCTGATGCCAAGAGATCACTAACAGGGTTCCAGGCACAGATGAAAACTTCAGATTCATGGCCCCGTAACACAACTGCTTTATTAGGAGGGATTTCAACATCCCCATCTACTTCCATCATATCAGTATGATTATCTACATCATGAGAAACAAGTGGAAAACTCCAGTTAGGAAATACAACAACAAAGGGTGGGGTCTTAGAAAATATTTTCCTCTATAATACATAATGTAACTTTTAAGAAAACCGCTATTAGGATAACACGAACATGACTACAAAGTATTTATCATATGGAAAACAATTTCTAAACTTAAGTACAATTGCATTATCTTTTAAAGTACGCATCAAAGAGATGGTGGAGTAAGGGAAGTGAAGGGTTTCAAAATGTTAGACATAAACATGGACAAAGTGATAAAATGGTCTGAATTAAATCTGCTGTGCAGCAATGAGTTTCTGCCAGTAGGGGCTGCTGATAGCATTCATATTATAGTCACTTTTATGTGTCAACATCAGGGCTTTAGGGTACTTGCTAATATTAAGTATTATAAATTTTATTTAAAAATAAAGCTTATGTGCAAAACTTCATTTAATAATAGCAAAGGGCTAAGTATGTTTAAAATAAAAGTTTAACTGAATCTAGCTTTTTCTATTTCTGTAGAAACAGAAATCTGGAACTGTATGATACAACTTGTCAAACAAGTTAGTGCAAATCAAACAAATGAAATTATTTCAGCTTAGAAGATAGGGAAAGCAAAATAAGTCTTCTAAAAAAAGAAGTTTTAAAAATTAGCTCACTTGCTATAGTATGTGCTCCATTCTCCTCCCCATTTGCTGTATTTTCTCCATTTTTCGCAGAGCCTTGTTGGTTGGCTGCAGCTGCGGCAGCTGCAGCAGCTGCAGCCTGTTGCTGTGCAAGCTTATCTCTGTAAGCTTGTTGTCTTGTTTGTACTACATCAGGCATCACGGCATCTATCAGGGACAAAGATTCTATAGGTCGACCATCAAACAAGGTACCATCCTGGATTTGGAAAGTCATGAGAAGAAAAAAATCAAAGGCAATATACAGTGTTATTTGTATTCAATCAACAGCAGAAGTGAAACTCATTACAAAATGACATTTTTATTTTGAGATAATTTTGAACTCATAAAAGAAGAAAAAAGGAAATTTTAATAGGCTATTTAGCTGTAAATGGCTACTTCAACTTTCCCCTCCACTTAGTTCATGCAGCTTAATGTTGCACAGATATAGCTGAGAGACGTCATTTCTGAAAACAAAAGAGGATAATAAAATATAGACCCACATGATCAAAGTTTATAAATCTTGAAACTGTCAGGCAAAAACCACAGCCTTAAAAGGAGATGTCTCTATATTATAATGTTATATATGTTGTCAGTTATGAACCTACAAATTCAAATATTTGTGGATGAAAAATGTTCAGAGGGGAAAAAAATCCATCTGTTCTGTACAGAAGTAATAACCTTTTTCTTTGTCATTATTTCAAATAATACAGAATAACAATTACTGATATAGTATTTCTATCACACTAGGTATTATTTAGAGTATTTCTATCACACTAGGTATTATTTGGAGTAATTTAGAGCTAATTTAAAATGCATGGAAGAACACATGTAACACATGCAAATATTATGTCATTTCAAAAAATAAGCATTAGCAGACAATGATTTCGGTGTGTGGGGGGCAGTCATAGAAACAACCCTCAAGGTATCAAGGAGTTGTACTTCTTTAAAATACTAAAACTTTCACTAGAGTTTTGCTGGACTCAAATTTTTGAGATTTGATTAAAATATTAAAGCAGAAATAGACTTCAATTACTATGCCATTACAAATGTTGAAATGACATTTAATAAGGTTTAAAGGCTTAGAACACAGCACAGCTGGGATCTCTTAGTTCCATCCAAAGAATGAGCCAAGATCAACAGCAAGACCACCACCTGGTAAGTCATTAAGAAATGCAGATTGAGGAACTAGGGGCAGCTCAGGGGTACACACCTCAGTTACAGCACCTGCCTAGCATGCACCCCTCCCTACATTGCACCTTGAGCATCTGTGGGGCGTAGGGAGTTCAAATTTATGCAATCAAAGTTTCTGAAGGGAAATTCAGAAACTACTATTTATCAAGCTGTATGAATCTTATGTACAGTAATGTTGGAGAAGTACCATATTCCTTTTCAATGTTGTGAAATTGCTAGTTTTCCATTTTATGAAGTTCACCATTAATTTAAAAAGAAACCCCATAAATACAAGAGGTACCATAGACAAAGAACAAGCCTAACAATTCAAATTAGCCAAGAACATGTATATGCACACGGTGGTTCACTTATACTGGTGAATTTGTACTGGTAATAATCTGCATGCCTTTGACAGGGAATGCTAAGGTACAAAATTATAACACACCTTTCCTAACTAGCAATTAGAATATTTAAAAAAACAAAAATATTTTAATTTGTAAATAAAACTACAGAGATACATTATTCACTGTGTTAAATTTAGACCACATATTTTCCACTCACATGAGATCATCTCTGGCCCATGGCAGAACCTACAAAAACATACTTTGAAATGCAAAGTGTGATAAGACCATGAAGACATAACTAACTTACTATTGGTGGGTTTTTCAGTCACAGAAATGAGGAAAACAAGAAGTAAAATCTGTCTTAGTACACTACATGCTTATAATAAGACACAGACACCACAGACATTTCAGTTAAAATTCTTGCCCAAGGCAAAGTTGTTAAACTTTCAAATGAAAATAAAAGAGAAAATTCCAGGAATACTGACCATACACAAAAAATTTAAGTTGGACCAGAAAATTGCAAAGTACTTCTGCAAAAAGCTATACAATATTAATTTACCTAGGCCATAAGGTCTGTGCCACAACTACTCAATTCTGCCGTAACTGGCCACAGACTATATGTAAATAAATGAGTATGGCTGTGTTCCAATCCAATGTTCCAATTTTGTTCACAAAATTAGGGAGCAGGTACAATCTGCCTCATGCCCCACAGTGTACTGACTTAGAAATAAAACTACTTACATGTGGACATAGTTTTTAAGAATTGGGTTTGTTCAATTATAAATTGGTTTCCAAGTTAGGGTACGTTCAAATAATGTTTATTTTCTGATAGTTCAGCATCAATGTGGCCTCACAATGCTGTTGTGTCCATGAAAATCACTTGCTTGTGCTTATTTATACAACAGGGACATAAGCTACAGATAATAGTGCCAACACTCCCTGCCTCTGTGACCCAATACCCTTATTTTTTAACTGGTGAAGTTAAAGGCAAATACTAAGTAAGCAAATAAATGAGACAGCTACTTTAACAACATGCATAAGAGTACAAGATTAATATTTAAAACACGTCAGTCTTACCTCATTTATACTAACTTCTGCCTCTACATACTGTAGACCTTTCTGGATGATAGAGATCAACGCAGCAGGTGGAACAAGGGCACCATTTATGTTAGACTGACTTATATGGCTTTCTATACCAAAGGTAAATGCTGAATGAGAAAATCCTAAAAGCCAAAGAAAAGGTATGAATTTATTTTCCTAGTGGAAACATGCTAAATCACACAAATGAAAAAAAAAAGTCTCTATAAGCCTTTCAAAACCACATTCCATTATTTGAAATCCTAGTCTGGTGGCCAAACATGGTCTTAAAGAATATAAAAATCTAAACATGTGAGCCTTTATTTTTTTTTTCTTAATCTTCTGTTTAAAGTTTCTAGCATCTACGGATTACATGGCTTTAAAATTTCAGTAATAGATTACTCAACAAAAAACATCAAAAACAATTTTACGAAACTTAGAAATCATGATCAATTGATTCATTCAATATCAATTGAGGCCAAGATAAAAATGACATTAATTTTTTGCCATGTATTTAAATTTCTGCATATAAATAATTGTCTTTAATATTTTGCAACTTTCACATTAGCTAGGAAACAAAAGGCAAACTATGCTATAAAGAGAAAAATGTTTTAAAACATTCTAACATTTTAATCCCATTTGAAAGTTTAAATTGAGTTTAAATTCTTTGCCACCCAGTAGAAATTCATGTAAATGAAATCTAACTTCTATATCCTCATAAATAACTGTCTACTTTTAATTTGAAATAATTAAAACCAGATTTCACATAATACAAGTATCTGTACACTAACCTTGTTTTCTACGAAAATGTTCAAATTCAAAAATAAAATTCTAATAAACTGAAAGACCCAAGGGTGGTATTCTCTTGTTACATTTTAAAAACAATTCAAATAATAGATGTCAGAATGTTAGAAATTTTCATACTAAGTAAATGAGCATGAGCTTGGATCTTGGTTAACTGATGCAACCCATATAATTCTTCTCTAAATTTTTTTGTTTAAAAACTTGTGACCTTGAAAAAATAAAAGTCCACTTCACAGTCTGTTAGTTTTGCAGTATTTAGGACATATCTTTTTGTATGTCACTCTACCATGCAGATTACTTGTTGCATGAAGACTCTCTTTAACAAAGTACTTCTGGCTCACAAATAACATGTGGCTAGGAATTTTATGGGTTTACTGATAGTCAAAGTATAGCTACATTCATCTTCTCTCTTTAGAACACATAACCATTTATTATCCGTAACTATCCACAGTGGGACAGGAAGAAATGAAAAGCTTTTGCTTTTACGATGTTCATTTTAACATCTTGATTACACAGGATCACAATTAAATATGTTTTATAGGTTTTAGCTTAAGCTGAGCTCACAAAGATGGCTAAGGAAAATAGCAATGGGGTAGGAGGTATCACATCATTTAAACTATACCTATAAGAAACCTACAAGTGAAAAGATAAAAGTAAGGACTGGAGAGAAATGGTTTAAGATACCACAAAGAGATTCAAGGAGCTCATTTTCAATTGCATATCATTCCCTCAATAGACTCTTTACATCATAAACAGAATTTAAAAATGTCAAACAGCCAAGTAGTTTAGAGATTTGAAAACACTTTGTAATAGAAGATAACATTTAAGAGCCTACATACATTTTATTGTTTTAATCTGAATTAACAGATGGGAAACCCCAGCCACTAAGAAGGATTCATTTCGTATCATACTGCTCCTCTTGAAAGTATACAGTTCAAGCAGAGTGTGAACTCTTACTGACAGAGAGGCAAAGAGTACAACACTGTTTTCCACTAAGGGTCTTGGAAAGTGCTATACACTATGCACGAAACAGTCTACCATCTTAATAACTTTTGGCATCAGGGTTTTAAAAGTACTGTGCTCACATAAGACTTACAGATTATATAAAATTCATGGTTTTTATATACTCTATTCATGAGTATAACTTAAAAGTAAAAAACAAAAGTCAAATTTATGCTTTATTTAAATTGCCTGTAGGAGTTAAGTCGAGAGTAATATGCCCAATATCCGAGAAGTTGCAGGTAAAACTGTGCCCATTTCTGGCCAGAATGCCATGCATTCACTTTGTTCTGTCAAACTCAGAAGGAAGCTATTCCAGGTTCTCCATGTATCTCAAGGTATTGCAGATATACCCAGAATGTGCTCAAATAGCAACACAACTCTGAAGTAGCCATTAGCATTGTTTTGGCAATTCTCATTAATATTTATCCTAGAAAAGCTCTACACTTACATTTTAAATAAACAGTTTAACTATGTTTTACTTGTAGTAACAGCACATGTTAGCTTAAAATCATTATGCTTAAATATACTTTTTCTCTCTCCTTCCCTAAAATTTGTTTGTTTAAAAATCTCTGACCTTAAAAAAATAAACAACCAACCTTCTGACCTCATATGTCATAGTCATATTAACTTGCCTCTTTTGGTCCCTGGCATTTGACCATTTGCCAAATCCCATTATTTTATCTCCAAACTCTACCCTTTTATGCTTCCTTAGATCTACCCCTCACCTGTTACCTTCTTTCATAAGCTGAAATTAGTCCTCATTGTCCTCTGCTTAGCCTTAGTCCAACAGGTCCCCTTTCCTCACCTCCACTTCAGTACACTGAGCCACAGTGCTGCTACAACAGTGTGTAACACTAAAACCGGTCATACAGTGGTCAGTAATTATTTATACCATCCTTTCATTTTTTAGTGTTTCCAATGTTTTCTATTTATAAAAATCTTATTTCCAATTGTCTATATAGTCTTTTTCTCCTCAAAAGGAAAACAGGACACGAGCATTTTAAAAGTTTACATGACTGCCAAATCATACTTCAAAATATTATGCAAATTTATGTCATTGGCTGTGTGTGTGCGTGGCAACTCTTTTAAAGGAGCTTTGTTCTTTATAACAGTGTTGGAAGGAATATGTACAAGTGTGGAGAAGGAAATCTGTTAGCAAAAATGGTTATTCAGTTTATGAAATCAGAAGGAAAACATTTAGAACTATAACAATAGCTCATAATTGTTTATGACGATTGGTTGCTGTTTATTGTTAACTGGTCAAGTGTACAATTGTATGCGTTAAAATTTAGTTTTCCATATATCATTTTATAATACAAGGCTATGTACCTAACAGCTCTTTTGTGGCTAATCACCTACTCATAAAAATCACAAGGAAATAAGGCAGACATACCAAAGTCTGAGTTATTTTCACTGCTGTTCTTCATGGTTACAGGTACACTACTAATTACAAAGTTAACCTGACTCCATCCAGTACACTATCAGTCTGTTTAAATGGCACTGGAAGTAAGGTATGTTGGAAAGAATGGTTACCTAACCCAGCTACCATTTATTTGAGTGAAGAGAAACTGCATTGCTGGTACTTTATTCACCAATAAAGAGTCTCACAGATTATTCAATAAGAAGCAAACAAATGAGCTGTGTGGTACTATAGTTCAGAATCCTAATTTTATAAATATTCTAGAATTTTTTTGCTTATTAAGACCATGATTTTGAAGTTTTTTTTTATACTGGAGAGGGGTATTTTGTTTTTCCGGAACCGGGGATTGAACTCAGGCCCTTGCGCTTGCCAGGGAAGCACTTACTCCACTGAGCCGTATTGCTGGGCCTGGGTTCAATATTTTTTATCTGAAATGTTCAGAATGAGATGTGTTGCAGACTTTGTATTTGGGATATGTGCATATACATCATATAGCTTGGGGGTGGGGCCAACACTAAATTCATTTTCATATGCACCTTATATGTATCTAGAGATAATTCTATATTTTTAGTGTCTCTACATTTTCATTGAGGTGAAGCACAGAATTTTTCTTGCATCACATTGACAAAGTTTCACACTGTGCAGCATCTTAGCTTTCAGATTTGCCAATGAGAGATGCTCAACTTATAGAGTCTTCAGTAATAAAGACCATCTCAGAAAGCTTGGTATGAATAGGCCTAAATCCAGAGACTTGTATCTTTTTGCATCAAAGGTTAGAAAAGTAAACAGTGGAGTGATGTGGGGTGATGTGGGGTGAAGGACATAAGATGATCTTCCACAAACGGACCCTTCAAGCCCATATAAACCATGATCTGTAAACAAATGCTATGTAAGAGTACCTTCTATTCTAAACCTGTACAGACTTTTTAAAGAAAGTCTCTTTAAAAAGACTTAGACTTATGATCTAGAAAATAATTCATTTCAGTAATAAGAGCATTGTGGTCATGCAATTTCCATTTAGTTTTTCAATGGTAAGATGCAAGTGCTTCATGGCTTCCAACTCTCAAAACATATAAGCAGAGAGAAGCTACAGGGCTCTTTAAACATGTAATCACAGTAAAATTTATTTAGTGTACAAATCAAAAACATAATGTAAGGAAAAACCAATCTTACACAAAGCAACAACAACAACAACAAAACAAGTACCAGAATGTTTACAAATAATTATCAGGAACATTTTCTTCAGGAAAAAAAAAAAAAAAAAAAAAAAAAACTGAATGACACCAGGAGTCAAAGGTGATGCACAAAACAGGAAAAGATGTTACAATTTAGAAGAGAAATATTTAGAAGGTTCAACAAGCTTGGCTGCTCTCCAATTATTAGGTTCTACTAATACAACCTAGTACTACAAAGTACTTACGATTATATGATTGCTAAATGAGTTATTAGGGCAGCCAAGTTAATGCCCTTGGGTGAACACTAATTAAAGGGATGCTAGTGAATTAAGTCAGTTGTTACCTTAAGTACTACCTATCAAACTCAACTGCTGAGTGTACTCAAAAGAGAAAAAAAAGTATTCTTTGAGAAATATTTGCTGTGGGGCCAAGGAGATGGTTCAGTGGAATAAGTGCTTCCCTGGCAAGTGCAAGGGCAGCATGAGTTCAATCCCCGTTCCGCCAAAAAAAAAAAAAAAAAAAAAAAGAAAGAGAAAGAAACATTTGCCGGATGAGGAATAGTGAAGATGAAAGTAATTTACTTAGGGTGACTTTCTAGAGATAAAACTGAGAAAAATAAAAAGTTATAACACTTAATAAAGTAACACTTATAACACCCAGGGATCAAGACATTTTCCTCTTAATTAGCTCTGATGTACCAGGGGATGGTTTATCTCAAACAGTCACTCCGTTAAACATCAGGGGCTACTGAATTGCATAATGCAATCCTTTTCAGCAGCAACATACTTTACAGATGGGGAAAAATGAATTTGCTGAAAAAGTGTATAATTTGAGGGAAGGCAAAAGACATTAAACAAACAGTATCTTCTGGACTGGTAATCATGTAAAACATCTATGATTTAAAACAACTAGTTTTATCCCCTCTGGATTCCAGTGCAGTCATAATTAACTACTACAGAAAACAAATGTTAAAAAGTGTTTCCTCAAAAATACTATTTCTAAACCACGTACTTATCAAAAGAGAATAAAGTGTTCAGAAGGTTGTTTCTGGGCTTTCCGAGAGCCCTCAGATAATGAGACAGGACAGTTTATTTCACAAAGCAGACCTTTGGGTGCCTTTGCACACAGACCATCACAAATGCTTGGATTCTACTCAATTAAAATCTCTCAATTGTACTCAGTGCTCTTTCACAGAGAAGGCTCCAATATATTAAGGCTAATTTCTTTGTATTGCTTTAAATCTTTTAAGAGAAACAGTTAAAAGCAACTTATATCATATATCTTAAGTATTTAGTGTCTTATGCTCAACAAAGAGCAGGTAAATACAAATTAAAATTGACTGTAAAACTAACTTTTTAAATATGTAATTAGAAATCAGAACCAAGAAAAAGCCTTTAGGATATAGTGTAAGTCCCCCAATTTACAGCTGCTCTGGGAATTTGATACAGTTAAAATCTTGGGTTCCATCTTTAGTCTGTTTTACAACAAAATTCTCAAAACTCTGTCTCCTGTTTCTGGAAATAATTTCAAACAAATGTTTCTTGGTATCTTTTATAAGAAAAACAAATCTTCATCACTCGCCCACAAATATAAATGCATGAATTTCAGTGGCAGCTTCTCTTGAGTTTTGTTCATCTTCTCTTGAGATTCTCTGAATCTCAAGTGTGTATACTTTACACTTTGTATTTTATCTTGAATAGTTACTAATTACAGCTTTTCTTTCAAGATATAAAAATGGTATATAGTGTCAATTTTCTTGCCAAATCTTCACTGGCCTACACTTAACTACAGATCAATGGTTTTCAAACTTCATAGGCTTGGGCATTTGTAAACTGTAGATTTCCAATCCCCACTCAATTACTTGCTGAGTGATTCTGAGCCAGATGGTCAGAGATTAGTCTTCAGAACACTTATGCAGGCACTTCTTAAATTTATGGCAATATGCATTTCTAGAAAAATTGCCGTAAGTAAAAACGTCATTAGTGGTGTCTGTTTTTTCCCCACAAATTAAAATGCAAATAGGAAGCTACAATATTTACCAAGGACCAGTGTTTCCCTTTTAGTGGTCTGACTTAATGTCATACTTCACCAATACACAAAAGTATTAAAAAAAAAATTCTAAGAAATACCAGAAGCATATCTAATAATGTCGTAAGCAATAAAGGACCTATATGAAACATACCAGCCTATCATGCTATTTTCTAAAACAAATAAAATCCTTGCATCCCTTTTATTGTAAACTGTAGAAACATGAAATTTAAAAGGGTTTTCCTCTGAGCACCTAAAGAACTGTAAGACTTAATGTTTAATGACAAGACTTCCTTTCAAGAATTAAGCCAGAATTTCATTTTACTGCCACTTATTATATTTTATTGTAAGAAAATAAATTTGTAGACCTTTTGTTTAGAAACACGAGATTCTTAGTGCTAATACTCTGATCTCATCTTGCTTGCTTGCTTTTCATATGAACATATGATAAATGAATCACAGGATACTGAGTTGTTCAAGTGTCTATACTGTCTAAAAATAGTAGTTTTATATGGTTCAACCTAAACAGTTGACTTTCTGATAAACCGATATACTTTTATATTTGGCATCTACTTATTTAACCTTCACAATACTTTTACTTATCCAATGGCTAAAAGCTCTGGTTTGAAGAACAGACTTAGAAGCAGGAGGCAGAGTTTTGCTTTTGTTTTTTGAGACAGTGTCTCTATGCCATTTAGGCTGGCCCTGAACTCACTATGCAGCCCAGGCTGGCCTTGAATTTGGAGCAATCTGATCCTCTTGCCTCCACTTCTAGGAATGCTGGGATAATAGGTATGTGCCACCAGGCCCCACAGCACAGTGTTTTAATCAGCAAAATTCTATTTTTGTGAAAAGGAAACAAATTTATGTTATACATATAAAACTTGAAAGTGCTCTTTCAATCTGTCTTTCATATCAGTTTACCAAGATCTACTAATTTCAAAGCTTCATGACAAAATTTTCTCTTTGGTTATTTTAATTGTTTCTTTTTATCTTCTTTTCTATCTTGATGGACATGATCTCAGCTATTCAGAGTAGCGGTGAGAATGTGGAAATAAACACACACCCAAGAGAAAGACTGGAACTGGTGTACAGCAGGGACCACCTCAGCAAGCAATGATGTCTACATCCTACAGCCATGTCTGTGTGGCATGTAAAGGAAAGGACAGCTAGCTAAGCCTTGATTCAATTCTCAAAATATAAACTGAGAGGGCAATGTGTTTTAAGTAAGGGCCCCAGTTTCTTTTTTCTGCAACTAACAGAATTATCTTTTTTTCACACTTTCTAAAGTTTAGCTGATAATTTTCAACCATCAAATGATTCTATCTAATGTTAATAATTTGCATTTGTAACAAACTTAGAGACCAGGGAGATAGGCTCAGTAGAATAAGAGGGTCTGAGTTCAATTCCTGGTTCCACGAAAAAAAAAAAAAAAAAAAAAAAACTAGAAAGGACTAAGGAAATAGCAAGAAGCACAGTGCTTGCCTGCTTGCAAAAGGTCCTGGATTCAATCCCTAGCACTGCAAACTACAAATACAATGCAAACTTTTTCACCTTCAACAGCATCCAATTTTTCTTCTATATTATTTTTCTAATTCCATTTGCATTTTGCCTTGTCATAAGCAGATCTATTTCATAACTATACCTCTTCATTTGGAAGACTTGAATGATCACTAAAAGATATTCTATTAATTGCAAGACTTGCAATAATGTATATTTATAGTCACCCCTAATATATTAACCAGAGTTCTGATACATTATCAACTGGGACAACCTATAAAAACATTCTAGAAGAAGTTCAGTTAGCTTTTGAAGTACTGTCAGTAGGAAACCACTAACCATTAATGAGGATACTGAACATACATTAGGAAACTGATACTACCTGAGAGGTTTAAATGTTTCTTCTAAACAAGTGTGATAATGTCAACTGAAACAAACAAACAAACAAAAAAAAAATGTCCTTTGAAAAGTAAAAGACAAGTATTAACAAATATTTGCCTGAGATAAATCCAACATATTTGAAAGAGTCAGAGAGTTAAACCATGCAATAAAACATAGCTTTAAAATGGCAGTCCAGACATTAAGGAAACATACAAAGTTCAACAGTTTGGACTGATACAAATTTCAAATGCATAAGAGATTATTTTGAAAATATTAAAGTAATTTGAGGCCTATTTACTTTACAGAAGTACTCACCTGACTCTTGCAAGTACCTATATACCAAGAAGTTGACCTCATCACTGCTTATACTCATCTTTATTCCCACTTAAACCATGAGGTCACAACACAGGATATGACCCTAAAAATAAAACAAAGTTAATTATTTTCTCAGTAAAATATTTTTAAACATAATATAAACAATGTTGTAAAAGTACTAATCTTATTAAATGATTTAAAATGAAGGTTCTTTTGCTGCTTAGTAAAATAAGCACTAACAAAATTACTTTTAAAGTTAGTAAAATGCTTATAGAACCAAAACATGGCTGGTGCCATTTTTCTACAAGGTAGCAATGTGGTAAAGAGAAAATTTATGAGGATTTCAGCATCTACTTTAAAAATCATATGAAATAGTATAAAGGTATTTCCTTTATTTTCCTTAAGTAGAAAAAATAATGAAGCTTGAAAATCAGTAATAGTGGGCTGGAAGGCTGGGGAAATACCTCACTGGTCTAAGCACCTGCCTGGCAAGCACAAGAAGCTGGATTTGATTACTGGAACCTTATACAAGCCCCCAAAACTGGGAAACGTGATGCAAGCCTACAATCCCAGGGTTACGGAGGCTGAGAAAGGAGGATCAGTATGGGTCTGAGACCCTATGAGGGAGGGAGGGAGGGAGGTTTTCAAAAATCAAGAACATTATATGGGGGAAAATGATTTTAGAACATTGAATGGGAAAAAACACAAGTCATTTCTTCGGGCTTTATGTACACAATTTAGAAGATTTGAAATAATCACTCAAATCTAATGTGCAATGCTCAAGACTTAAAAACTCTCCACTTACATGTTTAAAACAAATAAGTTGGCCTATAATTCTCAAAACTCAAATGAAATTCTTACTGAACATACTTAAAGCTTGAATACAAAAGGAAAAAAGAAAACAGGATTTGTGTGTATCTATTTATACTTATTCATCCTTGAACAAAACAACTTAAGAGTTCAACAAGCTTTTCTATGAAGAGCTAGGCAGTAAATATTTTAGGCCTCACCAGCCTCACCACCTTCTGTGTGGCACCAAAGTAGTGGCACATAAACCAGTGAGTGTGACTAGGCTGTAGTAAAACTTAATAGTGAAATAGGAACTTCATGATTATTATGTCACAAAATATTTGCTTTCATTTCCCTGAAACACTTAACAATGTAAAAACTTTTCTTGTGGTCCTTGTGAAAGGATGGTGGTCCAGCAATGCTAAAAAGCTCTATCTGGAATGGGACATATGCCTACATATCCTAGCACTCTAACAGAGTGACACTGAACAATTACAGATAGGTAATTTAGCAAGACCCTGTCCTACAAGTAAAATCTTTCAAAACAGTTGGGAAAGTAGTTCAGTGAGGTGATCATGAGTTCAATCCCTAGTACAAGGGGGGGTGGGGGGACACATGGAAGAAGGGCTTATGCATTAGTAAGGAGTATCAAATACTGGAGACCCAAGTTGGGGGGGGGGGGGTCCTGCTTTGTCATGGGTTGATGATGCACAGTTCTCTAGGGAGTCATGCCTTACAGATGCAGAAACAGGTAAGGAGAAAACATGCTTACACTGGTGCTCCGGAGTAATGAAGCAATATTGGGCACAGTGTATGAAGAATGGCACTTCTGGCTGTGCTGCCCTAGAAGTTCAAATTTTCAGTTACTGGTATTAATTTGGAATGATGATCCAAACAAGTGATGAATTAATGTTAGGTGACATGTGAAGAGGAAACATTAAGCCCACCCCCCAAAAAAAACCCTAAAGCAAATAAACAGAAAAACCACCCTGTATTGTAGCCCTAATTACTGACCAACTTACTGTATTTACTCAAAACTATGGTTGAGCATTTAAAATAGTGTCCAGTACTATAATCAATCCAGATGCTGATAAAGAGACTACAGACAGACTTTAAAAGGTTGCTGGGGAGAAAGGCATTTGTTAATTAAAACTTAGGTAAGAAAAAGAAAATTATGAGCACGTATAATCGAAGGCTGAGGGTACACTTCTGTAATAGGTATAGTGATGATAAAAGCTTATTTTTCATTCTAAGTTTGAAGTATATCAATTATTTTTGCTTCTGTCTACATGTACACTGCCATTAATATGAATGTATAAGGAAAATGAGAGGAAGATTATTCTCATTTACAGAATATCTACTACATAGTATGCATGTGGCTAGGCCTTTTATACACCAGTTATTTTTTTCTTCTGGGCAATATCCTCATTTTAATTCATCAATGCTGATGTATGAGAATAGCATCTTTACACATGTGTATGTATTCAGAAATGTTTATTCAAATACGAAACTTTGATAACTTCTATCTGTGGAGGAGGGGGAACAATTAAAATGAGTATGAAGCATTCTTAGCAAGAACAGGTCCTATTGCTAATTTCAAGTTATATGTTGTCAAGTCCCCAGGTACCATGCAGGCTATCACTGTATGTGGTAGTATAAATCAATGACAACCTATGATCAGCCAGAGCTTGCTGCCACACACAGACTACTACAATTCCCAACAAATAACAGTTTTTAAGCAGAACAGTGTAAAATTATTTTGTTGGTTAAGTGTGTTTTCAACGCACTGTGAAGCCACATAATGGTTTATCTACTGCCATGATGCCTTTTGGGTTAGGACAGCAAACTGTTGTCAAACTATTTTGCTGAAACCAAGGCATACTATGACGATAGTGCTTCTTTAGCATGGTGGATCTATTATACCATTCAACTACAAACTCATAATACCATAACAACAAAAAAGTATGTAAAAGATGAACAAGTGACCTCAGAATGTGAGTAGTTTGGAGAAAGAGACATTAAAGAAGCACTCAGTTAAAATGAGGCCATTTGGTCAGAGCCTAATCCAGTGATGGTGAACCTTTTAGAGGATTCAACAACATCAGTCCACTAAGGCACGGCTGCCAGATTTGCCATCACTGCTAACCTAACATGATGGGTGTCCTTATTAAGAATAGAGATGTGAAGGGCAACTCTGACCCAAGCAGACAGTCCTAAGCAGAAAGCAACCCTGTGGGCACCTTGATTTTGAATATACAGCCTCCAAGGCTCAAAGAATACAGTTTCAGTAATTTTGCCCATGAGCCTATGGTTTTTGTTATGGTGGCCCTCATAATTGTATAATACCTATCATCACAATTGTTTTTCTTTTAGAAACCGAGTTTCACTATGTTACTCAGACTCATGAACTCATGCACTCAAAACCATCTTGGCCCTGTCACCCAAATGACTGGCTCACCACTGTGGGATGGCTTTACTGCTGCAAATTCTTAAAACCTTTTCAATATATATGTTAAACTCACAATGGCTAGGATCTGCCTTTCAAGAAATTAAGACCCTACCTTTACAAACCTATCCTATCCTTGAGAAATTGTTGAAGACCATGAAACAAAAATATGTATTAATACCTATGATCTGCCCAAGGTGTGTAACCCTCAAGAACAGCACCCCAAATGCTCCTCTCTCAAATTCCTTATTAAAAATGTCACAGCAGGTGAACACTAGCTTTGTGTATAAAATGGGGCACAAAGACAGAAGATAAATTTTAAGACAACATTTAACATCTTCTGAAAGATAGCTAAATGAAATACATTTCTTCACTGCAAATGAAATTCAACAACAAAATGTCAGACATAATTATACAAGCTCAAGAAGGAACAGTTCTAAATGAAGTATATTTCAGCTGACTAACACAATGACTAATCTAATAAAAACAACTCATTAGAACACAATCAAATAATTTGACTAATTTCTTAAAATATCAATGGCAAACAGTATTATTTACTTTTTGGTGTACTGGCACTGAAAATTGCAACTATAGTTTATCTGCAAACATTTAAAGCATGTCTTGGCCACTTATTATATTATACCCAAAGAAAAATAAAGTGTATATTTCCTTTAAAGTTCTTATCATTATTATGTACATTATTTTTACAACATGTCTTTATAATAATTTGAACATAATGTCTGAGCAAGAAGTCTTTAAGTGTCTGCATCTGTTTCTCAAGAGAAACATTTAGGTTTAAAAAATAGGTGGACAAAAAAAATAAGTAGACAAGATAGTTTATGAATGGAAACAATATGCACTGGCATTGGTTTTTTTATTTCAAATTTCAACACATAAGCATCTTTAAGTTTCTTAAAAAGTATGCCTGGTAATGTATACATTTTGCGTAAAGGGTACTTTTTCTTTTTTATATACTATTTTTGTGCTATGAGATTTCTTTTGTGAGAAGGTGGCTGTTATAATTTTATTCGTTAATGGTTATCACACATATAAAACTGGTCAATTTTATGAGCTAACTCAGGGTAAACTTGTCACATTATCTTTTTCCTCCCCCTTTATACTAATGGTCTCAGATACAAATTAACAATAACGTAAGAGGAAGGCAGGACCTCAGGTTGCATTATGTATATTTAGACGAGTGATGTGAACCTTCTAGACCTGAATTTTCTCTTATAATACGAGAAAATTATTTATAGTTTCTTCTCCCTTCAAACTTCAATGATATGAGCTGGTACAAATTAAAAAGTATGCATGAAATTTATAGGCCACCATAGACCACCAGACCACATCACAGAATACCAGTAAGTCTTCATTTGTATTTTCATAGCTTACAAAAATACAGTATAAGAATTTTTTTTTAAATGGTCAGATCTGAAGTGGATAGCCTAGGAGTTTGGGAAAGGGAAAACAAACCTACCTCATTCTGAAATATTTAAGTATCTATTAAACATGAAACTTAACAGAACTTCTTTTATAAACAAAAAGATGGTACAATGAAATATTTACCCATTAATAACTGAGACTACTGGTGTCAAATCATGTGCAATCTATACGTGGGATTTTCAAACAACAGCCTATATGTCAAACCCAACAAGTTGCCTATTTTTGCACAGCCTATTTTTATGCTGGTAAGAATTTTTACAGAACACCTTTAAAAAAGAAATCAGAACTTTTCACTGATTTGACGATAGGAGACATGAACTTGTCATTAACAAGCAATTTTTTAAAAATCTCAGCAAAATCTGTAGATTAGGAACAGTAAGGAACCCTATAATGATGCAACTTTAAATCTAACTCACATTAGTTACAGCCTTATTTTTCTTTGCATCCAAGACACCTGTGATGAATGCTGACTTCAACTTGCAAAACAATACAAAAGACTGGCTGTGAACAGAGATATCTAACATCATTTTAAAATATAAAACTACATGATTTTGAAAAGAACTGAAAGATATATTGAATAACAATAACTGAGGTATAAAGATGAACAAAAAAGAAATAAAACATAAGGGAAGTGAGGATATGTGGTATTTCTGATAAAGATTTTCAATGATTAAGTGATAGAACTTCTGTAACAGGACATTGTCAAACAAACCACTGTCAATCTGCAGAAAAAATAACAATATAAAAAGTAGTTTTAATCTTGTTACTGGCATTTGGATCAAGGCTTTATTAAAAGCTACATTTTGAAAAACAGGTACACACACAAAAAATAGACAATGTAAGTTATGAAAATAAAAATCTAGCCCTCCCCCCTTCACTACACAAAAAACTCAAGTTATTCTGAATGGAAATCAATGTTAGAAAACTAATGTAACTTTCTCAATTAAAACAAACTAATGTATTATGCTAGTTCTGGAACAGACCTGTTATGAGGATCTTTAAGATTGGGATGCATACTGAAGCTTAAGAGCTCAGCTTCCTGAGCAGAGAGAAAGCTGACTAACATGACAAATAAAGAGGGTACTGACCACAACAACATGACAAAGAAAAAAACTGTCTATAATAGTCATGAAACACTTTACTGGATAAAAAGGTGAGGTTACTCTTTGTTTCCCAAAGAAATGAGTGAGGGAAACTAGGTAAATGAAATCAAGGTTACATATCATGACTTAAGTGTCCCTGGGGAAAGAGGCTCACTGGACCACAGTATTATTCAGATTATAACATGACCTCAACCTTTTCATACTCATGCTGGAATAAATATACATTACGTATCAAACAAAATATATTTCATAAACAAAAGAAGCATTTTACAAACATAAATATTAGCATATCAAAATTCTAGTTTTGTTTTTAAAAGGTATCTATCAACTTTGAATCATGCCAAAAGGAGGAAAATTATATAAATTTTCTGAGACAACCACCTCTATACATGGAATTCTTTCCAAATACATCCAATGGGTTAATGATTTTCCTGAAATTTAGTTTTTAATACTATATTTAGATACTATGTTACTAAGTTATATCATATGCCTTTCACTGTTCTAGGCCTTAAATACTGGAACAATACATCTATCTGTGAACATAAAAGAATGGTACTGTGAAGAGTAGGGTTTACAACCATATTCTATACTGTACTTGCAAGCTCTACTATAAAAAGCTGAGAAAAAAGGTTAAAAGCTGTGTTAAGGAAGTAGCACCTCCATAACACACTTCTCTTCTTGTAGGATCTGTATAAGCCTACATACGTTTTTAGCCATGACTCATTACTTCACTACTGTAAAGTTTTTGAAGAGCCACAATCCCTTTCTCAACAACCAAAACTTCTTAAGGTTGATCTCTTGCCTGTATCTTTTTTTTTCCCCTAAGAGCATATTCAATACTACAAGGCTGGGTGCGGTAGTATGTGCCTGTAATCCCAGTGGTTGGGAGGTTGAAAACAGGAGGATCACTGCAAGTCAAATCTGTGTAGTGAGACCCTGTAGACTCTGTGCTAAGTGCATTAAAAAACAAACAAACAAAAAAAGGCTACAAGCAGTCTTCTTTACCACATACATAGTGATGAAGGATACAGACCTTTGGCACTGGAGAATTAATTACAATAGATAATCTAAAAAAAAAAAAAAAAATCTATTAGCTACACAAGAAATAAGGGAGGGTGCTGAGGAACATACAAAATTCTTGGGCTGGCCAGAGAGCTCAGCAGACTAAAGTGCCTGCTTAGGCAGAGTGCAACAGTCAGGGTTTGATCCCCAGAGAGCTGTGCAAGCCCTGCCCCCAGGGCACACTGAATGAGACTGCCCATGGTGGTGGGTACCTGAAATCCCAGTGCTTGGGAGGCTAAAAACAGGAGGATCAGTACAAGTCCAATCTATGAAATGAGACCCTATAGTTCCTGTACCAAATGCATTAAAAAAATTCTTTATAGCGGATTTCCAGGTAATATCTACTACAGTTTCCTTAATTGTCTCTATATATTCTGAAGACAAAGAAAAGCAAAAGTGCAGTATAGTAAGGTCTAGGTATACAGAGAGATGTGTATTTAATAATGGCGGGGGGGGGACATACTGGTACATACACATTGCTAATCCCCATCAATTAACTGTCATAGATATAACAGATCCAAACTGCTGACACCACAACCGTCACCATCATCACCCCACCCAAATTCTCCTATGTAAGCTATTTCTGCCCTCTTGACATTTGGAAAATGTAAGCCCAAGCAGAAGAACTGCAAGTAAGGAAACATACTCTTTCCTACAATTTCCTACTACCCCTTTCCCTAGTCTAGTACAGTTATCAAATACCACATATTTAGCCCCCTTGTACTAATAAAATTGTCTTATTTGACAATTTCTTCCTCCCTGCCTTCTTCTGAATTCCAAATGAGCCCCACTCAACTAGATTATAGTAACTGAATCTAGAGCCCTCTTCAAATAGTACTATAAGAAATAAGGGAGGGTACTAAGGAACATACAAAATTCTTGGGCTATTTAGGTTTTCAGCATCTTCTGCCATTGCCATTAAAAATAATTTCATTCCTTAAAGTCTAATAACCTAAAATAACAAAATGCTAATGAGTAACAGCTTAATGATCTGCTTTCGAAGGAATAAAGTGACTGCAAGCAGGCACAGGGGCTGAGGTTCAATCCCCAAGGTGGTGTGCTGGCCCCACCCCGGGGGCAAGCTGAGATGGCAACTGAGACTGGGCAGGATGGTGAGTGCCTGTAATCTCAGCTCTTGGGAGGCTTTAAACAGGTGGATCACTACAGACACTGTAGATCCTTTCCTAAAATACAAAAAAATAAATAAATAAATAAAAAGAAAGAAAGAAAAAGAAAAACAGTACAACAAAGATATAAATATATTTCCTTAGCTCAATGTTTCAAGCCTGAATAGTGTCTTTTAAAAGAAAAATGCAAATAGTCCCAAGTTGACTTATTTAATCAAAATTTATTGTGAAAACTAGACATATTCCTTATCTTACAGAACTAAGCTATAATAAAACACAAACAAGATTATCAATACCCCAAGGTTTTTTAGTGTTTGTTAACTATAGAATTAAAAAGAAATAGTTGTACTTTGTTACAGTGGTCACCCACATGTATCATTTATTTTTATACTGCCATACAGCCCTCAGGAGCATACCCCACAATTCAGCATTTCTCAGAGACACTGTTAATAATCCAAAATAACATCTACAGTTGTTGACTATCACTATGTTGTGATCTAACAGTGGGGTAAAAGTGACAGTGGGAAACTAAAGACAAAATAGTGCTTGAGAAGCTGGCATTTTTTATGTTTTTCAATGCATCATTCCTAATTCAATCTTGCAAAAGAATGATTAGTAACAACTTGAAATGATTATACTACAATATGTGTGTCAAAACAAGTCATTTTAATTACAATGTACATTAGGGTTTCATTCACTTACAACGTATATAACCCAAGCAATTCATTCTTTAAAAACATAAAAACATGACTCAAAAATGTTAAAGAATGTTTGGTGCAATTTCATTTTAAAAATTAATTACATATGAAGATTAATATAGCCATACCTAGCCAGGCCAGCCAAAAACAGAAAAAGATATTACTTAAAAACAACAAAAAAGCTAAAACAAAATTAGTTGAAGTGAGGGATGAAGCTAATAAAAGGTTAATGAACAAAAAGTTGTGTGGGGTAGGCAATTTTATTAAGTCAAAATTTTATTCATTAACTCAAAAGATTTAACCTGGAGGTTTCTCAAACTGTGGCTAGAATAATATACCTATAAGCCAAGTGCTGTGTAGAGTGAATCTGCCATCTAAAAATTCAAGTTCAAATATAATTCCCATTGTGCTGGTATTAACGGATCGGTCCTTTAACCCCTCGCCTAGTGTCCTCAGTGTCAGTCTGTTAAGAGAGCTGGAGGGGAAAAGTACTTTCAACTTAGGGAATTATGGAGCACAGAAATCTTTTTCTTACTGTTCCACAAAGCAGGAAAGATCAAGATTTAGATGCTAGCAGATCTGATGTTATGCAAGGGATTTGATGCCTCACAGACAAGGCCTTCTGATAGGATGAGGCGTTAGGGAGCTCCTTTCAACCAACCATTTAAGAAAGGGTTCTAATTTCATTCATGAGGGAAAGCTCCCAAAACCTGATTACATCCCTAAAGGACCCACGTGTTAATACCAGCACAATGGGAATTATGTTTAAACTTGAATTTTAGATGGCAGATTCAGTCTACAAAGCACTTGGCTCATGAGTGCATTACTCTAGCCACGCTGTTATGTTCTCCTATCTTTCTTCACATATTCTTTTCTATCTTGTCCAAATATCCTTTTTTAAATAAGGGCACCAGACATATTGTATTGGGCCTAAATGATACCATTTTAACATAAATACTTGTATCATAACTGTATTTCTAAAGGCTCTAGAGATTAGGACTCCATTATATACATGGGGTGGGCTGTGTGTGACACAATTCAATCCTGAACAGCTACCAAGATGAGAATGCTCAGGATTGGTAATACAGGTAGAACCATTTTGCTCCTCTCATCAAGCAGACAGAAGGCTAACAAAAGCTTTCTCCCTTACCTTCACTTATCTGTCACTCTTGGCTTTCACAAGATCCCTTTAAAACAAAACTGAAAGTAACACTAATTATCATAACTACAATGACATCCACAGGTGGGAATAAGCCCTTTTTCTTTACTTTTTTTATTTAATGTATTTAGTACCAAGTCTATAGAGTCTCACTACAAAGGCAGGACTCACAGCGATCCTACTGTTTTCAGCCTCCCAAGTCTCAATTGCCCTCTCAGCATACCCAGGGGTTGGGACCTGCAAGGCAGGCCAGGGATGGAACCCCGGCCCTTGCATCTGCCTAAGCAGGTGCTTTAGTTGGCTGAGCTATCTGCCCCCCCCCCAACCCTTTTTTGAGACAGGGTCTTGCTAGGCACTTCAGGCTGGCCTTAAACTCATTTTGTAGCCCAGGCTGGTCTTGAACTCACAGTGATTCTCCTGGCCCTGCCTCCCAAGTGCTGAGATTATAGAGGTGTACCACCACAGTTGGCATGAGCACTTTTAAGCGACTTTATGTGGTATAATACAGAGCAGTACTCACCTACCTGGCAGGGACACAATCCTAGATCCTCACTAGATCCCTTAACAGCAGACAGTGCCAAGTCCTGTACTACTTTATCCTTAAACATATGTATCTGATAAAGCTTAAGAAAACAATTCTAACAATATATACTGGAACAAAATTACCAGTATCACTACACTTGGACTCTGAATCCATTCCTTAATAAATACAAGGGTTACCTGACCACAAGTCCTGAGCTACAGCTTATCTGAAAATCCAGACTTGTTGCTACTAAGTGACCCAACAGCATACTGTTGGTAGCCACTACACTTGATGAAAAGATGATTCACACCTGTAAAGAACAGCTCACGATTTCATCACACCACTCAAAACATATTTACTCAAGCAGAATTTAAAATTTATGAATTATTATTTTTCCATTTACTATTTTTAATTTGTGATTAGCTCTGGGTAACTAAAACACAGAAAGCAAAGCGGCAAAACAGTAATACAGGGCACACTATTACTGTTCAAATTTCAAGCATCCTTTTCCTTTTCTGCAGAATTATTTGTCCCTGCCCCATTAACCTGGTACATGTAATTGATACGTTTAGTCAATGAAATCCGTATAGATGTGATAGATGCTACATCCAACCCTAAAATTTAAGGATTAAATTAGACTGTATGCTAGCTTTCTTGTTCTTTTCTTCTGCCATGACAATGAGTTATGCCTTATATGGCACATCTCCCAATATCATATAATACAAATAAAACGTTAAAGTCCTACTATCTTACATTTGAACTGAAATGTACACAAAAGCTAATGATTTATTTTTCTTACTAAAAGCATGCAATACCTAGTTCTAAAATGCCTAGAACCAATTAATGATAATTAAATGGTAATAAGCACTTTATGGAGACATATGTAGCCTTTTAAACATTTTCCACTAAGAGAAACCAGAACTTTCTGGAGAAATGGCCAATTCCAAGACTGAAGGAAGAAGTCTGAAACATCCTCACACATAAGAAAAAGAAGAGAGACTACGAAAGACACTGGTATCATATCAAAAGCTTAAGAGCCAACTCGAAAACTGTCAACCATCAAAGAGTAACTTATTAAATATCATAAGAATTAAAAGTAACATCTCTTTTCCCCTACAAAGGTACTTATATACTAGCAACTCATTTTCCTAAAAATTTGCTAAGTCAGTCAGGCATAGGCTTACCCAAAACCAATTCGACTTCAGGATATTCCAATACTCATAAAGGAGAGTCTTATATAGAATTGCAACTAAGCAAAGCAGAAGCAATAATATAAACAGAAAACCATTTTTCTATCTCTAAGAAAATAGATTTACAAATAATCATGAATGGTGCTAAGTGCACTAGGGGAAAATATGATGCGGAACTTTGTAATGGATTGAAACTTTGTCTATCTGGACTGCTGTAACAAGAAATACCCTGGACTTGAAAACTGATAACAAGTTAACAGTTCACACTTCTGGAGACTAGGAGTCCAAGATCAAGGTGTCAACAGAAATGGTGTGTGTGTTAAGAGCTCTTGACTTAATAATAGATGGCACCTTGATGCTGCATCTCTCTGTGACAAGAGTCAAAGAGGAGTGAATAAGCTTCCCTAGACCTCCAACCTCATTTGTGAGGGCTCCAACCTCAGTCACTTGTGATTCAGTCACTTCCTGAAAGGTTTGCCTGTTAATACCAACACATGTGGGATTAGAGCTCAGCATGGATTTTTCTTTTTAAAGATGCAAACATTCAGATCATAGCAGGCAGATTAGACTAACACCACTTGAATCCATGAATCAATATCAGCATCATTTAATTCCTTTACCTCTTCTAATTTCTCACAGGCCTTGTTTATTCCTGGGCCAATGGAACACATGAACTTTAATCCTTTTCTACTATTCTTTTTTTTTTTTTTTTTTTTTGTCTTTTTTGAGACAGGGTCTCACTGTGCAGTTCAGGCTGGCCTTAAGCTCACTTTGTAGCTCAGGCTGGTCTCGAACTCACAACAATCCTCCTGCCTCAGCCTCCCTAGTGCTGGGATTACAGGCATGCGCCACCACGTCCGGCTTAATCCTTTTCTTTAATGTTACTGGCAAGAGTAGCAAAAAGCACAAACATAAGGATAGTGAGTCTAGAGGAGAAATATAGTGACTATTGTTTCACAGTGAACATGAATGCCAGTTTTCTAATCCTTATTTTGCCCAAATAGTTAAGATTTTAATTTGAATGCAAAAATTTAACTTTGACTTGTTTGTGCTTAAAATTAACAACTTGAGATGATGATTAGCTATGAGTTTACTAAACATACCCACACATTTTTGCCAGATACATATCATTTAATATTAAATTGCAGATTAGCTTACTGTTAAGTATAGGTATTATATCAGAGAAGTCCCTAGCTGTCAACATAAATATGAACACACATTAAGTGTTCCAAGCACAGTGGATGCATCAGGCTAACCCTGAGGCAAAATACAGAACTCTCTTCTCTCATTGCTCTCCAAATCCTATCTTCTCTGGATAGGAAATAACAAAGCATTGTCATGTAAATGCAGTCATCCTCTAAAGTTAGGAGGAAGGGGGCACTGACCCAAAAGGGAGAACTTTACACTAACTGTGACGATTTAAAAAAAAAAAACTCTATGACAATAGTTACTATGAAAAACACTGTTGGGAACAAAGCATCTATTGTAAATTCAAAACTCACCAAAAATATCTAGCTTGGGGCAAGAAAAATAAAAATATGAAACAAAGAAAGACTTCTCTATTTTATTCTCAACTAGTTACCTGGTCAGATCCCAGATTATCTAATAATGTGAAGGGTTTTGATCTATTCACAGCCAGTATGAAAGAGCTTATAGAAATTTTTCTTTTAATGATCTGCAGTTCAAGAAGCTTATTGTACTGAACTCAAGACAGAGCACTAAAGAAATGCTCTTCCTTTACTGTCATATAATGGAAATAGGCTCACCTCTGTCTTTGCTCCTCCTTCTATTAGAGAAAAAAAGGATATTTTCAGAGCCATACTTAACAACAATAAAGGAAAGCGAAAAATTAACTACAATAAATAAAAGCATTCATCTTAAAATTAATTCTTTAGCTATATATTCTACCTCTCCAAGATAATACCAGATCATTCAATGCATAGGGCTTGAGAGTTTTTTAAACACTGTAGATTCAATTAACAAAACTGTGGGGATGCCCACATACTCTTGTTTACTAGAAAGAAAGAAAGAAAGAAAGAAAGAAAGAGAGAGAGAGAGAGAGAGAGAGAGAGAGAGAGAGAGAGAGAGAAAGAGAAAGTGACATGAGATCAAACACTTGCTCCTCATTCACAACTGTTATTGTGGCTGGAGAGACAGCATAACTACACAATTATCTATTAAAAATAAATAAACATAGCTCTTCTTTTTACTAGTCAGTAGTTTTTAAATAACCAAAATACAGCCCTCAATGACTAAAATTCAGTATTTTTTCTCTTCTGCTCCAATACCGATGGCATCATCACATCTCCAATTTCAATGACTTCTATTTACACTTTTTTCTAACACTGAGTATGAATAAAGAAAAAGAGCTATGCTACAGATTCTAACCCACTAGTGGTTCTTCTATATATTGTTGTTATGAGAGTCACCTGTGGCAATTTTCCCAAAGTGACGACATAAACTTTGTGACTATCCTAAAAACTCTTCACTAAACAAATATAACTAAGCATGTATTAAGTTCCTCAAGTCATACAAAACAGGGCTTTCATCATACCACACTTTAAAACTTAATCTTTTAAATATCGTGTTTTAAAAGAAAACTCCTGGCTGAGTGTTAGGGTGTAGACCTGTAATCCCAGCACTTGGGAGGCTGAGGCAGGACTGCTGTAAATTCAAGGCTATACAGTGAATTCAGGACCAGCCTAAACTACAGAACGAGACCCAGTCTCTAAAATAAGGAAAGGAAAATAAAAGTAAAATTAAATACCACAAATTCTTTGTCTTTTTAGTATCTGTCAATCCAGCACTGTGTTTCTGGAATACTAACTTTTCTCTTCCCACTTTCACCTGCCAATGAGAATGTTCAGAAACAAATGCTATTATTGTACCCTTCAGATGAAGGAGTCTCAGGTGAACCTGCCAGAGTATTCTTACACCCCAAAGCAAAACCAGCACAGTATCTAAAATCACTTGGTCTCTGTGAACCATTTGGCAATTATTTTACATTTTTATTTCCTAATTAAATTTACTAACAAAATGTTTCCAAAATGTCCCAAAAGTTCTAACTTTCTTTCAGGATCTTAGCTTACCAAAATGTCCATCTTAGGTGAGATCTTTGGTAAACATTAAACTTCCTTGATATTTTGTTCACTTCAAAAATCTTTACTTTTACTTATCCTGTTTTGTGTCTACTCTTTTGAGAAAGTAGCTGATGTAAAAGAAAATAAATTGTATTGTACATGTCATATCTTTTAGGATTACTGTATTATTAACAACTTAGTCATCTCCAAAAGTAAGTAATACAGAGGCTAACAAAATCACACCACCATTTCTCTGTCCCAGTATCAATCACCTATAAATAAAAAGACATTTTATAAGAGAAAGACTGTATAATGACTGACATCTAGCTAGATATGGTGGCACATACCTGTAATCCGAGGATTCTGGCAAGTTAGGAAGAAGGATTATAAATTTGAGCCTATATCAAATAAGTGAAATAGTCAGACTTACCTCAAAATTAAAATAGGGATTGGGAAATAGCTCAGTAGAAAAGCCTTGGGTTCAATCAAAAATAAAGCAAAGGAAAATAAGAAAGAGCTACTTAGTTAATAGTTAATAAGGAAATCAATTCCAAGAAACAAAGAGTAAAGTTATACCCATTAAAATGGATAAGGATGCCTGTAATCCCAGCACTTGAGAGACTGAGGCAGGAGAATCACCATGAGTTTGAGGTCCAGTATAAGCTATACAGTGAATTCAAACCAACCTGAACTATATATAGCAAGCCCCTGTTTCAAAAAAAACAAAGATTAAAAATTAAAAGTCCATAAAGTGAGTAAACATTTATATACCCTGTTATGTCTACTGCGAGCTAGAATGTAAGGAAAAGCATAAATAGGAATTCTGGGTCACTTTTATTAAAATTAAAAACATTAAATTCAACCATAAAAATTATCCCTTTTAAAAAAATTTATGTCACATGTCTAACATACATGTATGCTCACAGACACACACATCCCCCACAATTTAAAGAAATCAAAGAAGTTTGTAAGAACGTTTATTTTAGAAATGCTGCATTTTTAATGTTAGAGGAAGGTGGAGTTGGTAATTTAAGCGTCCACTAACAGAAACAGCAAAGTGAGATTATATAATTCACACCATCGATCTGTTCTTGGCTTTTAAATCTGACTCTGGAATTCCAAGCAACACTAAAGAATTAGAAAACTACTATCTTATGCATTATTCTATTAATGCATCCTGTGATCTTTCCCACTCCAGCATTTCACTTTCAGCTCCATGATGTCAAACTGTATTTTCAAATCTTATAAAGTACGCATTCAGGTAATTTCTGTTCAAAATCCCTAAAAATTCTTAGTTCTCTTGTCAATCCTGTTATCACTAATATTAACTTTTAGCAGGTTTTAAACTTTAGAAACATGTTGGATTCAACTTGGGAATCAACTTTGCCTTGCAAGTTTTTATAGGCAGTCTGGCACCTGTAAAATCCCTCTCACAGTCATATCTTTCTTTAGTACCTATAACATATACTATCGTAACACTTTGAGTCTTCTAAGTCTCATTATTTCTGATGTGTAAGTGTGATTATGTCATGCATGTTCACAGCTACCTACCAGCTTCTTATTCATTATAAGATCCTTTAACCAAGCCTTTTAGCTCTATATCTTATAGTCCCAAACTACCTTGGTAGCCCTGTGTTATTGTCCTTAAATATACTGTATGCTGAAAGTGAGTATATTGATATCATTCTTACATGTCCCACAAATGTCCCCTTACTTCTTTTTCAGCTCTTTGTTTCTACTCTAACTGTTGAAATTCTTCTGTTCTTCAAATGTCATGCCTTTATAATACCTATCAAATCCTATTAGTAAGGATGCTGGGATCCTATTTCCTAGCAATCATTTTAAAACTAGACAGCAATAAAAATGATTAGACAAGAAATCAAAACACTGAAATTTTCTTTAGGATGCTCTTGGCTTCTAAAATTAATCCACTCACTTATTTTTTTGAACTCAGTTTTATTTCATGGTAAAATAAATAAAATACAACATATCCAGCGGGTAAGAACATTTGGGACAATAGTAACAAAGGGCTAATTTGTGTGTTGGGGGGGTTGAAACAAGGTCTCACTCTATAGCCTCAAATCCACAATCTTCTTGCCTTAGCCCCCCAAGTACAAAGACTAAGATGTGTGTGCCACACCTGACCTTTCATAGCACTGTTAGGTCACTTTATATTTCACATGCTTTTTTAACCACTAGCAAAGTATGATTATTTACAAGCAGTCCTGTAGTGAGGAATTTAGCTCAGTGACAAAACATCTAGCATGCTAGCGGCCCTGGAATAACTACACACACTTACACACACACAGGCACAGAGAGGCTGTACAGAATAAGACATTTAACACATAGTAGCAATGAGAATGTATTTTTTAAAATTTGTTTTTATAAAGGGTCTCATTACAGACTGGATTCTTAGTGATCCTCCTGTTTTCAGCCTCCCAAGCACTAGGATTCCAGGCACACAAAACCACACCCAGTTTCAATTGCCCTCTCAGCAAACCCCAGGGGCGGGGCTGGCACAACGTGCCTCAGATCCCAGCTAAACAGGCATGTCAGTCTACTGAGCTACCTGGCCAGCCATCGAATACAGTTTTAAAATTTATAAATCATAAAATGTAGCACTTATGCTGCAGCATAGGAAAGCTATTCAAGCTATAAGTTATGTACCATTTTGCCTTGCTTGAAATACAGCCATTATCTCCAACCTCTTTCTTTAGATAATCATTATAGGAAGATTACAGTTGTATACTTCTAAATCTTTCATTTAATTGACTTGATCACTATCAATTAACACATAGATAGGTGGGCAGGTAGGAAGATATTCTGATAGCTGATCAGCTAATTGAAGATATCCAAAGCCTTCATCTACTTGTATGCAAGTGTTATTAAGTGCCTCTAATTTCAATCAATGGTAGGATCCAGTCCAAGTAATGTATCCAGCATTCATAGGGGCTGAGCATCAATGCCGTTTATTATAAAATTTTAAAGTTTGATATAAAGGCTACTTATATGATATAAAACAAGATAAAAACTGAAAATACAAAAATTGTTATTTTTAGGGCAAGCAAGATAACTCAGCAGACTAAGTGCATGGTTAGGCAAGTACAGGACTAGGGTTCAATCCCCTGCTGTGCCAGTGCCACACCGGGGCGCATTGAGGCAGCCCTTGAGACCAAACATGGTAGCACACCACTGTCATCCCAGCTGTGGGGAGGCTGAAAACAGGAGGATTACTATGAGGCCAAGCTGTGTGGTGAGACTCTGTACCAAAAACATAAAACAAGAAAAAAAAAATTACAATTTTTTCTTAAATAAAAGATTTTATAAGCCAGGTGTGGTGGCACAAGCCTGTAATCCCAGCAATTGGGAGGCAGATGCAGAAGGATCTTTGCAAGATCAAAGCCAGCCTGGGCTACAAAATGAGATAAAGACAAGCCTGAACTGCATAGCAAGACCCTACCTTAAAAACGACCAAACAAAAAGATTTTATAAGTTATTGCTCTTTAAAAACAGCGTAAGAAAATGCTGGAAATGTTATAAAAAGTCAAAGACAACAAAAATTGAAGGTAGAGAGCCAGGGATATAGCTCAGTGCCATAAGCACCTGCTTGGCAAGCTCAATGGTCCTAAATTCGATCCCCAGTACCACAAAAAAAAATAAATATAAATAAATAAATAAATAAATAAAATGCTAAGTTATTGTGACTGTTTTAAGGGTTATCTAGATCAGATTACATTAAGTGCTGCTCAGCCATTACTTTAGGTATTACCTGTGAGGGTATTTCTAGAAGTGACTAGCAGTCTGATCCTATGTGAGTAGACACAAAAATTTACTCTCTTCCCTCTTACTTTGACATGGTCATGTTACTAGCTTCTCTGATTACTCTCTTACTGACAGTTTATCATGGGATTTGCAACCCCTTATAATCTCAATTTCCCACAGCAGAACTTCTCTCATAGACTAATCAATGCTTTCAATCATAAAGTGCCCTAGGAAGATCCTCTTTCATACACAAATTACACTGTGTCACTTGAAGAGCCACATTAATATAGAGGTGAAAATGAAACCTATACATCATATACTATGAGAACTTTAAAGGGACTTCCAAGAAGATGGTGGAGTAGTAAGCAGCAGAGAAAGAGCTTGACAGTGCTGCCAGACACTTGCATATAGCAACAAGAGAAGAAGAAGGAGTGAAGTGGTCCCCTGGACCCAGGAAGGATCTGAAGCAATAACTGAAGCCCACACGGAGCACGAACACAGAAACTCCTCTTCCTGGGCAGAGCCTTCTCCCTGGGTAGGACTCACTGCAGGGAGGAGCA
>PVKA01022975.1:0-36309 GCA_004027165.1 Ctenomys sociabilis | reverse complement strand
AAGTCTGCTCTTATTTGATAAGGATCAGTTTTTACTTATATTCAAATACATTGGAATGTTAGCACAAAACTGAAGCTGCTGTAGAAAGATTACAGATGTTCTGTGGGTTCCATTTCTCTAAAAACATATGCTTACATGATCTTAATTTTACAAATTTAAGTGGAGAAATGTAAATAATAAGTAACAATTAAAATGTTTTATTTGTAAATTATGTACAGAATATGCTTTATGTTGTGACAAGGGGAAGGGGAGAAAGAAGAGCCATCAACTTCCGACCGATGCTCTTCGCCCTACTGCTGGAAGTGACCATCTTTCTCTGAATCAAGTGTACAATTCATCTTGGATTTCCTAAGTTGGAAAGGAGAATTTGTAGCTAAACCAAAAATGTTCCTGCACTGTGTCTAGTTGGCCTTTTCCCATCAAATTTGAACACTGCTATTCAGAATCTTGAAGAAATTTCTTGGTGGAATTTTATAATGAAAAACAAGTATAACTTCAAGAACAATGAATTTAAGTATTTTAACCTAAAGAAACTTGTGAAATGGCTACATAAACTATGAATAATCTGAAAGGTTGGAGTTTATTCCTTTTATTTTGATTAATCTAACAATAAAAAGCCATATAACTATCAAAAATGCTCTTTAAATGCATCTTTGATAACTATCAAAATGAGACCTACTTACTGTAAAATTATCAAATGCATAAAACTTATTAATGGCTTTAGACTGTACCAGTAATAGTATCAATATTCTATAAAATGAAAGACTGAATAGAACTGCTTGGCTGTCAAATACTTTCAGCAAATGGACTTAAAGAATGCTACAAATGCACATGCACATTATGATGATCTGCCAACATAGAAAATTCAACCTCTTGCACGTGTTCAGCCCCCAAATTAGGTTATGATTTTTCATGTGAAGATTTAGGTGTTTCTCCACCATTGTCTTCTTCCTCTTCCTTGTCACAATCCCCATCTGTTTGCTGTTCTAGCTCCTCTGTTGTGATCATTTCAAAATCATTCCCATTTCCACTACTGTGCTGGGACTTGGAATCTTCCTCCCTCACTGTCTGTCTGAATGCCGTTCTCCACCTGGGCCTTCTGCTCCATGATTTCCTGCTCCTCCTTTTCCTTCCTCATCTTCCTTTTTCTCACTGTCTGACTTTTCCTCACTGTCAGACTTCTGCTGTATTTTGGTTTCCTATTTTTCATCTTTCTTGAATTCTGCTTTTGGTCCTTTGTATTCATGTGTGTATGGAAGCCTGAAGGAGTCAATGAAGCCCACATCAGCAGTCAGATGAGGCAGGAACCAAAAGTGGTGCCTTCCTCCAGTTATAAGCCAGACGATGAGAAAGAGGATGTAACGAGCAACAGCAAGGAGCAGAATGCTGGCTACAACACAGCCTGCGCCCACTCTGAGGTAATAAACACCTACTCTCATTTCTGTTGGCCAAAGCGGGAAGAGGGTGGCTGCTATTACTGCAATCACAAGAATTAATCCCATGACAAAAGTTTTAATATGAAGTAGGTCATAGATCCACACATAAACCTCATTGCCATCTAGAAAAACTTGGTCATCATGTGGTTCAAGTTTGAACTTTTTCTTAGTTTCCTCCTTTTTGGGAGTTCCAGGAGTTTCTTCCTTTTTGGAGTCTTCTTTTTCACCATCTTTTTTCCTTTTTTGTCTTTTCCTTTGTATTTTCTTTGTTGCTCTTTTTATCTTCTTCTTTTCCACTTTCAGCTTTTCCTTTTTCTTTCTTTATATCTTTATCATACTTCATTTTCATTACTTTAAGTGCTCGGTGAAAAAACTTTCTTTAAAAGACTGTTGCAGTAGTCAACCACAGACTTTCTAGTTGTAAATAAAGCTTCCTCTCCTTTCTTGGCTTTTGCCCACTTTGAATCCAAAAGGCAATAATTTTGAAGCAATAAAATGACCTGGTGACCCATCATATTCGTGGACTTTGTTAGACAGTTGAATTGAAGATATTTGGCTACAGTCTTCTTCAGATGGTTCACCAACTTCCTGGATCCACTTGTGTCGCCTGTGTTCCGCCATATTGGCCGCTCCGCCCAATGAAGTCTTTCTAATTTTTACTTTTTTACTAGTACATAATTGCTGTACATAAAGAAGGTTGTTTACAGTCCATGTGGGAAATTGGTACATATATGTAATAAAATTTTTTTTTCAAATAAAGTCTGGTTTAAGGAGGAAGAAAACTGAAGATGCAGAGTACCAGTAACTGGCTTTTAACTTGGACCAATGAGTTCCTTTCTCCCAAAGGAGGTATGTGTGTATAAGTGTGTGTGGGGGGGATAGGTATAACAAAACTACCTTTTCTCCCACTAAGTTCTACTTGAGCAATATATTTTGACTGTCTTTTATGTGCCTGGACACTGTGTAAACAAGATAGACACAGGACCTGGCTTTATGGGATGAGGGTTCTGGTGGGACCAGGAGCATAAGTTTTTGTTCACCATACCCAGTGCTCACCTGAGTACTTTACATGGTGAGTGTGTTATAAACTGCTGTGCACAGGGCCTGGCACTGGTGGAGCATATGGTGTGGCAGCCATGGTGGTGGTGGCATAGCAGGTGAGAAGCTGTAGTTTCCTTTGCAAGTGCTAGACACTGGAGGCATTTCATAAACCCTCCCAGGAGGAATATTGTCCGATGCAGCCTGTGAGGGGAAATGAGCTAACGCATAGTCCTCGTTAAGCTGTGGTTTCCCTCTGTGGTTCAGGGCCTCACAAAGGGCCAAGGAGCCCTGTGCAGTTCAGTTCCTGCAGTGATGAGCAGTAGCACTGGCAGCTTATGAATGAAGCCTCCCTTGCACCCAACCACACATGGGTCAGCGTCCCCATTTTATACGTGTGGAAATTTTTCAGCAGTGTGAAATCTGCCCTAGTGCCACAGTAAGTGACAGGTAGATTCGCACCCCTGCTTTTAACAGTAACTAGCTTTGCCATGCAGTTATTAAGTTCTTCACATGCTTGAACTCATCTTACAGAGGAAGCAACTAAGGCACGGAGAAACAAAGTCTGTTGACAGTAGCTCAGGGAGTGGCAGGGGAAAGGGAATGTGGTGTAACGCTGAAAGGGGTCGAAAACTGGAAAGGACACCAGCCAAAATTTTCTCAAACATGGATGAGCTCTTGTGGCCAGTTCGTGGGGCTAAGAAAGGGCTGGCTCCGTCAGTGTTCCATGCCAGGTGTGTTCTGGTTATATGAGTTGCCCTGGCCCTGGCTGAGGGATTTTAGGAAAGTTAGTGAGAGGATGGGGGCTCATGAAAGGACATAAGAGTTGAAATCTAATCCTGATTCCGTTATTCACATTAACAGCCAGCCTGTAAGCCATGGCTTGCCATTTTTTGGGGGGGGGAACCAGGAATTGAAGTCAGGCCTGGCAAGCAACTTATTCTACTGAGCCATCTCTCCGGCCATGGTTTGCCAATTTAATACTTAGAATTATACAAAATGTTTGTGTTGGTTACTGAGTTATTGGCACCCATCCCCCTGTAGGTGTCCACACTCTAGGAAAACTCCTCTCTTGCCTCTTCCAAGACCACCTCCATGGCCTTCATGGAGAAGCCATTGTTCCTCCAAGGGTTGTCCCCTAAACTTTTTGGAAGTTTCCTCATTTGTCTAATGTGGGGCCCTTGCAACTCCAGGGCTCTGTGACATATTTTTTTTTTTTTTTGCCACCAGAGGTCGCAAGTCACTCACTTGCTGTGCAGAGTTAAACAGGAAACTTCCCCTCACTTCTTTTTCCTCTTCCCTCTTTCTCTCCTCCCACCCTTTCTTCCTCCTCCATTTCCCCCTTCTTCCTTTCCTTCCTGCTTCTACTAGCTTTGTGCTTCCTTTTGTTTCTTCCTTTCCTCACTCCCTTGGACTTGTTCATTTATTCGCTCACAACATCTTAGCTGAGCATCTGTCCAGGGGGCAGGCCCTGTGCTAGTCACTCTCAATGTCACAAGCAGGACAGAGTGGGAGGTCCCTTCCTTTTTGTCTGTTTTTTTGTCCATTCTCTCATGTCTTCATTTTTTCGCCAGGTGTTTAGTGAGTGCTTTGGCTGTGTCCAGCTCTGTCAGATTCTAAAGAAGCTACAGTGACAGGTGAGTCAGGGTCTGCCCTGGAGCCTCTGGCACTCTGTTGCACAGCTGTATTCCATGGCTTTCTCACCGTTCTCCCTGATTCCATCCCAGCCCTCACATGCTTCCTCATGCAGCAGAGGAAGCCACCTGAAGCCAGATTATACCATCATCTTTCCAGAAGCTTGATGGCTTTCCACCCCATGTCTCCTTTTCTGTATTTGTGTTTCACTTAGGAAAATGTGAATAGAAACTACCACCAAGTTTCCCCTTTCAGCTGTTCCCTGACTTAGGCCCCATAATCTTGAGCCTGGAGCACTGCAGCTGCCTCTGCATGGGTCTCCCTCACTTGTGCCATTGTCACCTCACTGCCCCCCAAACTATTTTCCTCTAGAGCAGCCTGGGAAAGCCTATGAAGTCTCAGTTCATGTCCTGTCCTTCTCTGTGGACTCTCCAGGGGTCTCCTCTCATTCGGGGCCTATATGTCCTGTCCACCCCACCATTTACCTTCTGGACCCCTTGCTTTCCTACCTTCCCAGCACCTCTGAGGGAGCCATGCTTCCAACATGCCTGTCTGCTGATTGCAGGGCCTTTGTGTCTGCTGTTCTCTTCACCTCACACAGTTCCCATAGATCTCTGGGCTGCCTCCCTTGTTCCTGCCAGATGGCCACTTTGTCTGCAAGGCTCCCATGAGCACCCTACGTGTGGGGTGACTCCCCACCCCCAGCTGTCTCCCCAGCTTTCTCCACCTGGGGTCAGTCATGACTACCTGGCATCCTTGCACCCCCTTCTCACATGCATCCCATCATCCTCCTCCTCTTGATCCTGGGATCGGCAGGGAGGCTTGTCAGCCCTCTGCTCTAGCCTTAGTTGTCAAAAAAAAAACTGGAATGCAGTAGGTGCTCTGTAAAGACTTACTTGGTGGGGAGCAGTATTGGGGACAGCCCAGACTCTTGGCACGAATCACACCCATAGCTCTTCAGGAACTTGATAAATTGGCCAGACCAGGCTTGAATTTGATTCTGCTTTAGGCTCCTGAAGTGGTGGGATTATAGGTGTGCTCCACCATGCCCAGTGTCTGTAAGTATGTACTGAATTGAGTTGAATTCTCCATTACAAGGCCTGCGAGTACTTGTCAGAGAAAATCTGTGCTCCACGTGAGGAAGCCATCTTCCTGTTCACACACACATGCACACACATTCCACCTACTCATAGTTTTCCCTACTGGAGGCAGAGCAGAATGATGTCCTGGCCTGTGGATTGGAACAAAAAAACAGTCAGAACGCTGGGAGACCAGTGCCGATCAAAGGGCCCTTCGTGTTTGTAAAGCTCCCCCCTCTGCCTGAGACAGAGGAGGGTAGGGGATGGTCCAGAATCCAGAGTGACTGCTCACAGCTCCAGGCCTTCCTCAGGGTGAGGAATAGCCCATGAGGCCAACATGCTTGACCACCACTCCAGGGGATGTAAAGGGTGACTAAACCCAGCCCCAGCCTGAGGCCTCACTGCTGGGACCTGCTTCAAAGGCAATATTGCTCTTGGAGCTGCAGAGGCCTTGAATGAAATGTTACACTGAAAGATGCTGACAATGGCATCAGGGAAGGAAGGGGAGGGAGACAAGAGACCCTTCTAGGGAGGGAAAGTTAGAAGTTGTACCAGTACTCTCCATCCCCCACCTCCCTCTCTCCTGTGTTTTATTATTCATTGTTGCACTAAGCACTATGTGATGTGCTATGTATCTTGCAGATTTATAACTACTCAAATGAAAGCGCCTAGAATTTGGTCTGGCTTAGCCATGTAGTATCTCTGAGACTGAGGCTGGTGTCTGGCACCTCCTAGCTGCTCAGTTACTCCTTGTGCAAGAATGATGCTCATGACTTTAATTGATATTCCTAGCAGTGTACTATGATGATTCACAACAAATTCGATCATTCCATATATATGGACTCTCAGGCACTGTTTTGGGCACTGGAAATATGGCCAGGGACAACAAATGAGACGAGCTGCCTGTTCTCTAGTGGAAGATCATTAACAGTGACCAGTCATGCTATGAAAGAAATACCAGGGGAGACCGTAGAGGATGAGTGTGGCTACTCTTTGAAATATTGGGTTGTCATGGGGGCTCTTGAGTTGAGACCCAAAGGAGAAGGAACCAGTCCCTGGTAGTGGGGGTTGCAAGGAAGGTGCCGGAGGGTCCAGGCAGAGGGGCAGTAAGCACAGAACTTCATGTGTTCAAGGAGCAGGAAGCAGTCTACCAAGAGTACAGCAGACAGTAGTGGAGTACAGAGCCAAAGAGTGCGGCAGGACCCAGCCATTCACTTCAAATGCCTGGTACATCCTTGGCATTCAGCAAGCCCTCAATTACTGCATCAGCGACTACAACTAATGCAGCTCCTCAAATCTTACATAATGTTTAATTTTCCAGTTCAAAATTATTGGTACTATTTAGTGAGGGATCAGTAGCTAGTTGGCCCTGTACTAGATGAGTAAGCATGACAAGTACTTTGCATAGTGATTGGCTTCTCATTCATTGGCCCCAGCACAGTAACTTCAGCTGCAGATAACCAGAAACATAAACGTGCCTTAGGTTGAGCGTAGGAGGGTAGAAGAAGTACAGGGATAGTCCTGTGAACTCCTAAAGGTACCCAGCTCCCAGCTTGCTGCTTAGTATGTATCCTTCATTGTCAAGGTCACCTTGTGTTCTAGTTATCTATTACTGTACTATAAATCACCTCAAAATGTGAAATGGTAAATTTTGTTATTTTGCATCATTCCCAGGTTGCCTGGGTTCAGGAAGCTGGTTCTTCTGTTCCATGTGGTATAGCTAGGCCACACATGGAAGAACTGTGATCAATTTATTTACCCTTGTCCATTTTTAAGTATCAGTACAATCTTTTCCTGTCATTTATCTATTGGCCAGTATGAAAATTTATATGCATTTTTTTGCATATAATTCTTAGCACAGTGCTTGAAACACAGTTTTGTAAGTAGCAAGTTTTGTCTCTTGAGAAATGATAGTTATTTTTCATAGTAATATTAGTACAGTAAAATTACCAGGACCTGGGCTCATAGTCTGTAGCTTACTGTTGGTGCCAGTAGTCAGCCCTGTGACCTCTTGCTAGCAAAGCCCATCATCTGGATGTCTGATGGCTTAGCCAGGACAGTCTAGGTGAGAGTCAGCAGCACTTGGCATCATAAGAGGCATCTCTGAGTTTCACAACTAGCTGGAAGGGTGATTGCGAAAACAAAATGAGAAAAGCTGGGCAGCACTGAACACATGACCTGGGCATAGTAAGTCCTCAGTCATGGCACTTAGGACACCTTGATAGAGGGCCAAGAAAGGAAGCTGGAGCCTCCCTGTGTAGCAGAAGCACATCTCTGGATGTTGGGCATGTATCAGAGTCCTGCATTACATATACAGTCTCATGTTATGTTGGTGACAGGGCAAGCAGCAGTGTGTGATATGGGAATTTAAGCCCTGTATGCAGTAGCTGTGTGACCTTAGATAAATGCCTTAATGTCTCTGAGTCTCAGTTTCCTTATCTACCCAATGGACATACCTAGTAGGGGAGGAAAATGGATGTTAGACAAAGTATCCATTGAACAGGAAGATCTTTAAGAATTACCTTCCATACTCTACTATTTCCTTTTCACTGTCAAGAGAAAGCAACAAAAAAGAAGAAAAAAAAAAAAAAAAAAAAAAAAAAAAAAAAAAAAAAAAAAAAAAAAAAAAAAAAAAAAAAAAAAAAAAAAGGAAAAGGAGGGAGAGGAGGAGGGGGAGGGAAAGAAAAAAAAGAAAAGAAATTTATGTGTCTAGGCTTGAGGCCACCTTTTCTCCTGTAGGGAGCTAAGGTCTGAGTCTTCCAGGTGGAGACCTGATGTCCTGCAAAGTCCCCTTCCTATAAGAAGCTGTAAATTCCAGTAAGAAACATAATGTTGACAGTAATAGTTATATACTTCAGCTAACAAATTGCTCCATAACTTAGTAGTATAAAGCAAGCGTTTCTTATTTCATGGATTTTATGAGTTAGAAATTTGGACAGGGTGGTGTGGGGAGGGCTTGTTTCTGTTCTACTGGCTTTAGCTGGAAGACTCAGAAACTGGAACTGTAGTCATCTGAAGTCTTGTTCAGTCATATGCTGTTAGCTGACGCTGTCTGCTGGCTGTGAGCTTGGGTCTCCTGTCCCTCTTTGTGTAGCTTTTCTCCCTGGGTTAGCTTGAACTTCAAATATAGTAGCTGGGTTTCAAGGACAAAGGTCCCAAGAATGAGCAAACAAGCAGAAGCTGTGCCCTCCTTATGACTTTGCTTTCGGAATCACTTAACTCTGCTGGTACTATGCTCTTATTGGTTGGAATGTCCCTAGCCCCCTCCCACACTGAAGAGGTGGCACATAGATTCCCACTCATTGCGAGTGAGTTCCAGTACAGTTGCTGTCACATATCGAATCTTATACTGGGTCATGGCCTGGCTTGCCAATTCTCACATCGGCCATAGGAGTTTCATACCATGATAGCTCTCATTTCAGATGAAGAAAGTCAGTGAAGTTGACTTTTGGTGGTTGCCCAGCAAGCACCAAAGTGACAAGCAAATGGGTTTTTGTGGAGTTGAAATGAGCTAGGTGGGCTGGGAGATAGCTCAGCAGTCTGAGCACCTGCCTGGCAAGCAGTGGGACCTGGGTTGATCCCGGGCCCTGGGTTTGATCCCTGGTACCCTATGCCATACAGGTCCAAAACCAGGCATGGTGGCACACACAGCTCTGGGGAGACTGAGACAAGAGAGTTGCTAGGAGTGTGAGCTGCATAGCCAGACTCTGTATCATATAAATAAGCCTTTTTTTTTTTAAAAAAAAAAAAAAAAAAAAGAAATGAGCTAGGTATGCCTGTAATCCCACTACTCTGGGAAGCTGAAGATTACAAGATCGAACTCAGCCTGGGCAATTCAGCAACTTAGTGAGACCCTTTTATTTTATTTTATTTTATTTTATTTTATTTTATTTTATTTTAGGGAAGGGTCTATAGGATGTTCAGGGTCTGACTGCTAGATTGGACTCATAGTGATCTGCCTGTTTACAGTCTCCCAAGCGCTGGGATTACAGGCATGTGCCACCCTGCCCAGTCTTGGTTGCCATCTCAGCATGCCCCTGGTGCAGGCGCTGGGGATCAAACCCCAGCTGCTGCACTCTGCCTATAGAATTTTGAGTTTTACTTTTCTGAGGAATTTTCACACTGATTTTCATAGTGGCTGTACTAGTTTACATTCCCACCAATAATATAGAAGGATTCCCTTTCCAGCCTTGTTAGCATTTGTTATTATTTGATTTTTTTTTAAGGATAGCCATTTTTCTGGAGCAAGATAATCTCACAGTTGTTTTAATTTACATTTCTCTAATAGCCTGAACATTTTTTCACACATTTATTGGCCACATGTACTGCTTCTTCAGAGAAGTATCCATTTCAGTTGCCCCTTTATTGAACTGATATTTTATATGGGAGGGAGTAGTTTTTTCAGTTTTTTATATATCTAATATTAGTCCTTTAACCAAATTGTGGCTACAATTTTTTTTCTCATTCAGTAGGCTATTTTTTTTACTCTGTTGGTTGTTTCCTTTGCTGTATGGAAGCCTTTTAACTTGTTATAATCCCATTTGATGATTCTTGATGTTACTTCTTGTACAATTGGGGTTCTGCTCAGAAAGTTCTTAGCTATACCTATGTCTTCAAGAGCATTACCTGTTTTGTCTTCCAGCAAAAAAAACCAGAAACAATCTGTTTTTATATTTAGATGTTTGACCCATTTTGATTTTAGTTTAGCATGTGGTGAGAGGTACAAGTCTAGCGTCAATCGTCTGCATGTATGGAGACCATTTTCCAAGCACCATTGCTAAAGAGGTGAGCTCTCTTCCAACATATATTTAGCTGAATATGCCTGGATTTCTTTCTGCATCATTTGTTCTTTTAAACTGATCCACACATCTATTTCTGTGCCAGTCCCATGCCTTTTTATCACTGTAGTTTGGTAATGCAACTTGAAATTCAGGATTCTGATACCTCCTGTTTTGCTCTTGCTGCTTTTGTCAGTTTGGGTCTCTGATGGTCCCATGTGAATTTTAGGACTTGTTTTCTAGTTCTGTGAGGAATGCTGTGCATGTTCTAATTGATACTGCACTACATCTGTATATCAAAAAACCTCTGTTGTAGGCCAAAATTTGTACTATCAGTTTCTTGGCTGCCTCTGAAACAGGGAATTAGCCCTAGAACCTGGAACCAGCTTACAACACCTGGACTTTGGGGAATGGACCAGTTTCTGTGCTGTTAGCTGCTTCAGATTCCTAGGAATAGGTTTTCTGGTTTGGACTTCCCAGTCCTGCCATGTGCAGGTTGCAAGTTCCAACCTTTGCTTTTGAGGCCTTGCCCCTCCACCCAAGGGCATCTGTAGCCTTTGATGGAGCCGGCTCTTGGACTGCCTAAGGGTCAAGTCCCACTCTGAAAAGTCATAGGTGGATATTTCATCACTATGTCCATGTTGTATGCTTGGAACTCCACACACAGGGAAGCACGTGCCCTTGCGGCTTATGGGAATGATGGCGCTGCCTCCTCACCTGGCCCTGTGTGCACCATATCGTGGCTTCTAGAATTTTAGCTCTTCAAATCCAAGCTTTGAGATTATGCCTTAACTGGGCACTTTTTGTGCTATGAGTCACCAGCCATTTTTCTTTGAGTCACTTCATGTTGTAAATTGGAATACATTGATTTAACAGTTTTTTAAAAAATCAGGAGATGAAATAAGAAACCAAAACCACCTAAGTTAAAGGTGATTATAAAAATAAAAATAATACTATAGCGTCCAATTCCACAAAGATGCCAAAGTATATGACCCAAAGCCTTCTCTGTTGGTTATAAGGAAATATTTCTACTTGGTGAAGTGTTAAAGGGACACTGTCATTCAACTCAGACCCTCTCCATGCACTAATGAATTGCTAAGAAAAAGCAAGAGGGAATAACTCAAGTTTTGCTGTTTAATGTTAGTATATAAGTGCCATACAGATCATACAGTATTACCTGCATATTCTCAACAGGTTACCTCTGACTCTTGGAGAAATATTCCATCATGCCATCTGATCTAGCAGCAGTTCCTCTTTCGCACACCCTGGTTAGGCTTTCAGTAGGACCTGTCTGTTCACTGGCAAATTGCATCCAGAATCGAGTCCTTTCTTGCCATTGCTGCTGTGATCCAAGTCCCCATCATCTCAGCTAGTAGAGTCTTTAAACAAAAAGCTCATCTGTTAGCATTATTACAGTAAGAAAGATGGGTGGCAGCAAGTGCTGGTGAGGATGGGGAAGAGCTAGAAATACGTGCTGTTGGTGGGATTGTAAGCTTGTGTCTCAATTACTCTTTTCTCACTGCTGGAACAAAATACCCAACACTCAAAATTAAGAAAGGAAAGGCTTATTTAGCTCACAGTTTGTGGAGGTTTCAGTCCATACTCAGCTGGCTCTGAGGCAGAGTGACATGGCAGAAGGCAGCAGTTCATGGTGGCAGAAAAGAGCAAAAGGGCAGGAGAAGCAGCAACAATGGTTACAGAGAGCAAGTCTGTCTCCCTTATATTGCATTCAGGCTCTCAGCCCCAGCCTGGGTGTAGTGCTCACACCCATAATCCCAGCAGTGCTCAGACCTGTAATCCCAGCCTTGGATCATGAATCAATGACAAATACCAGAAGCTGCCCCATGGCTGCATGAGAAACTGGGGGGACAACTAGACACCATATTATTCTTCCCCTGGGCTCCCAAGGACACATGCACATCCCTTTATGCAAAAGACAAAGAATTGCCAAAGTCCTAACAGTTTCATCATTGCTGAAAAGTCCAAGTCCCAATTCTCCTCCAAGATCAAAAGCAAACTCTTTGCTATGAGCCCTTGTACAAATGAAAAGTTAAACACTTCCAACTTTCACACAAGGTAAATATTACCATTCCAAAAGGTACAAACAACAGGGGAATACAAAGCATTGGGACCAACACAAGTCCAAAATCCAGCAGGGCAAACATTAAGTCCTGTAGTTCCATGTGGAACATCCGAAGTAATCTATGGCAAATTGTGAGCTCCATGTGGCTCCGCCCCTATGGCACTCTTGGTGGTAGCTCCCATGGCTTCTCTCTTAGGCCAGCTTTGCTCCCTCCTTGCAGTTTCCCTTAGATGATCCATGTTCTTGGCTTTTCCAAGCTTCTTAGGTTTCTACTGCATATTGAGCTTCACTCTCTGCTTCACACACTGCCATCTCAGGGACACAATGCCTGCCCTCCCAGACCTTCTGAAATCGAGGTGGAAGCCTTCTTAACCACAGAAGTCTTGCATTCTGCTTGTGCCTAAAACTAACATCATGTGGATGATGCCAATATCTGCTACCAGCTGGAGAAATATCCAAGATTCTTTCCCTCTTGGCTATAGGGGTCGAGTGCCTGGATTGCTAAGCTCTCTACACCTGATTCTGAGGAACAGATTCTCTATGCCAGCACCACTGTGGAGCATGGTGTGGCCGCCACCACCATTCTGGAGCATGGCAATCTGTAGCTTTCTCTCCAAGGCAGAGTCCCTCACCTTTGCAGTTCTGAGGCAGTGGAGACGTGCCTCCTGTGATGCCCTCAGCCCATCTTTTCCATTCTCTTGTTCCTTCTTGGCAGTGGAGATCCTCTGTCTTTGCAGACCACCACTTTATTGTTGCTTCTTTTCTGGCCCAAATCACAATTTAAACCATCCTGCTGGACTCTTTGCTCTTGATTCTCAACATATCTGACTAAAAGCCCACAACCATAGACATGCCACTGCTTTAGCATTCAAATGCCTTGAAATTTCATTTTGCAAGACTAAGCAGTCTGCCATGCTTAATCTCAGTCTCAGGTAGTCTCCGGACATGAGCAAAATGCAGACAAACTTTCTGTCAAGCCCAAACACTCATCATCTTGAGTCCAACAACAAATGCAGTCCTTCGCATAAGAAACCTCCCCAGCCTGGTCTTTACAGGGAGGATTTCTATCAGCATTCTGGTCTTCTGAGCTTTGACCAGAATCTCAGCTGAAGGCATTCCAGTGCTTTTCCAGTAGCACTTCCTATCTCGGCCCATAAACCCCTCCCAAAGGCTTGTAACCCATATGGTCAGGTTTAGCCCCAGCCACAACCCCACGGTATCAAATTTTGTCTCAGTTACTCTTCTCTCATTGCTGGGATAAATACCTGACACCCAAAGTTAAGAAAGGAAAGGTTTATGTAGCTCACAGTTTGTGGAAGTTTCAGTGCATACTCAGCTGGCTTCAGTGCAGAGTGGCACATGGCAGAAGGCAGCAGTTCATGGTGGCAGAAAAGAACAAAACAGCAAGAGCAAAAGGGCAGGAACAATGGCAACAATGGTTACAGAGAGCAAGTCTGTCTTCCTTAGGTTGCATTCAGACTCTCAGTCCCAGGTCGGGTGTAGCACTGACACCCACAATCCTAGCAGCACTCACACTTATAATCTGAGACTTAGATCATGAATCACTGACAAATTCCAGAAGCCACCCCATGACTGCATGAGGCTTTGGGAGGACAATTAGTCATAACAGCTCTCTGGTCCCCTTGGAAAACAGCATAGCAGCTCTGTGAAGATTAAACATAGAGATATCATGTGACCCAGAAACCCCACTCTTGGTTATATCCCTATGAGAAAACCCTACAGGTAAACACACTGTACACTAGTGCTCACAGCAGTATTGTACGCAGCAGCCAACAAGCACAAACAAATTATTGTCAGCTCATGAGTGCAGAACAAAATGTGGTACAGGTACGATGTCATTCAGCAGTAAAGGGAGCAAAGTGCTGATATATGTGCTAAGATGCGGGTGAACCTTGAAGATGTTATATTGAGAGAAGTGAGATGCAAAAGGACTACATACTGTGTGATTCTGCACAATTGAATGTCCCAGAGGAGGCCAGCTGATAGAGACAGAAAGTAGATTAGTAGTTACCAAAGGCTGGGCAAGTGCTGAGGAGATAGGGAATGATGTCACAGGTGTGCGGTTTCTGTTTGGGGTGGTGAAAATTTTCTACACTGACTAGTGATAATTGCACCTGTGAGTGCACTAAAAACCATCATATTATCTACTTTTTAAAATGGTACAATGGGTCGGGGAGACAGCTCAGTGGGTCTAAGTGCCTGCCTGGCAAGTGCAAGGACCTGGGTTCAATCTCCAGTACGGCATGTCGTGTGGGCCTCAGAACCCCAGGCATACTGTGCAGGCCACTGAAACTGGGTGTGGTGGCACATGCCTATAATTCCAGCACTGTGGAGGTTGAGACAGGAGGATCTCTGTCTGTGTTGTAAGACCTTGTACCAAATAAATGAATAAAATTTTTTGAAAAAGTGATTCTATGGGGGCCAGGAAGATGGCTCAAGTGCTTCTTTGGCAAGTGCAAGGGCCTGAATTCAATCCCCAGTTCCACAAAAAAAAAAAAAAAAAAAGAAAAGAAAAGAAAAAAGGTACTATGAGTGAACCAAGAGATTTGTTTTGAGCTTCAACTCTCGCCCTTTTTTTTTTAAAAAAAATTATTTTGGGGCAGGTTCTTGGTAAATTTTACAAGCTGAGCTTGAACTTGAGATCCTGCCTGAACGCTGCATTATAGGGATGTGTCACTACATCTGGCTAAATATACCCTTTTGAAATGGGGAATTGCACTGTCATATCTCAATGATGCTGACTTCTTATACAATGAAAGCAGGGTGTGCCATGCTACTTAAGTCTTGGCTGAGCTGCCCATGTTTCTCAGTACAGAAGTCCATACTTGCTTGTTGCCCTTCTGATTGACCTGCAAACTCCCATGTCCTTAAGAACTCTAAGACTTGTCAGGCTCCTGCCCTGTGTGAAGGGAGAAATTAAGTGTGATAGCTCCCAGCAGGAGTGACCTGGACAGGTGCTTTGTAAACTCCTTCGAGGAGGGATTTTAATTTTTTTGGCTTATTCATGACTGTATAGATCATCTTTTGTTGTTGTTGTTTTTTATATTTTAGGTAACAGTCTCCAGGGTGTTCAGGGTCTCACTACTAGATCTCCCTGTTTACAGCCTCCCAAGAGCTAGGATTACAGGCATGTGCCACCATGCCCTTTCTCAATTGCCATTTCAGTGAGCCCCAGGGACAGGGCCAGCATGGCATGTATATATAGTCTTGTATCATGTTGATATTTGGTTAGTGTTAATTAAAACAGGTGACATTGGGGAGCAGAATAGTGCCCTGGTAATCCCAGCTACGGGAAAGGCTGGGGCAGAATGATCAAAAGTTCAAACACAGTGTGGGAAATTTATCAAGGCCATATCTCAAAATAAAATAAATGAATAAGGCTGGAGATGTAGCTCAGTGATACAGTGTTTGACTTAGATGCATGAGGCCTTGGTTTCAACCTCTAGGACCACAGGAAACAAAGAAGAAAGTACCCAAGTTTACTGATGGAGGAAACCAAATCTGGTATTTAAATATTAATTAAGTCAACATCAACAAAGAACCTACAGCAGACACACCTGGCCCTAGAGATGTTAGCAGCAAGACTCTATACAAACTAGGATGGTGGTAAGACCCAGACCAGCACAACAGGAACCACTCCAGATATTGAATGGGGGAAAGGATTCCACTAGGATTCAGCAAAGGATAAATTAGATTTTAGAGACACGGAAGATTGACAGGAGTGGGGCTGTTCAAGCATTGTTGTCAAATCGAGTCAGGTGTGGTGGTATAACCCGAGCATTGTGGGAGGCTGAGGCAGGAGGATTAGTGTGTGTTCAAGGATAGCTTGGGTCACATAGCAAGACCTTGTCTCAAGAAAACCCTAAACAAAGCAAGGCAAGGGCAAAGGCAAAGCAAAAAAAAAAACTTAATCAATTTTGCCTACATGTTAGAATCTGCTGAGGGCTCTAAAAATTCCTGAAACGCAAGCCACATTTGAGAACTGTGTGGGGCTAGAACCTTGAAAAACAGCATTTTGGGGGGCCTTTTTTTTTTTTTTTTTTTTTTAGACAAGGTCTCACTGTGCAGGTCAGGCTGGCCTTAAGCTCACTTTGCTGCCCAGGATGGGCTTGAACCCACAACAATCCTGCCTGCGCCTCCCCAGTGTGGGAGTTTATGGCCACGTACCTCCACGCCTGGAGATGGAAATAGCATTTTGGAAGCTTCACAGGTGATCACGGCACACATCTAGGATTGGGAAATGCGCTGCTGGGAGTGTGGAGGCCTGAGACTCGAGGCAGCGAGACCGATTCAGCCTCCAGAGTGAGCACACTAAGTATTGATGGTTCTTTTAATATTTATAGGAATTAGGAGATCAAGAAGAATATAGACAGCTATTTTACTCTGTTAATGTTCAGTATTTCTCATGTCTGATGAACACATACAATCAATCTTTCTTTGGGATTCATGTGGAACTGGTTCCAGGACACCCCAAGGATATAAAGATCTACAGATGCCTAAGTCTTTTATACAAATGGTGGGGTGTTTGCACATAATCTATGCACATTAAAAATATCTTCATGGGCATGTGGTAGTCTTACCCATAGGATCTGAGTTACTGACTGGATGGGTTCTGATCAGAATTCAGGACCTGGTCATCTAACTCCAGGTGGCTCCCACTTAAGCAACAAGACAAGCTCCATGTTTTCATTTATGTATTTGGTACAGGGTCTCCCAAGGCAGCTCAGACTCATAGTGATCTTCCTGTGTTCAGCTTCCCTGGTGCTGGGATTACAGGTATGCACCAACATGCCTGGATTTGGTCACGAGCTCAGTGTGCTCCAGGGCACGCAGGACGGGGCATTGAACTCTTGATTCCTGCGCTTGCCAAAGCAGGTGCTTTACTTTGCTGAGCTATCTCACCAACACTGATAAGCTCCATTTTAATACTTTTTCTCTGCTACATCAGATATTCTTTAATGCCTGTATTCTATATGGAATTCCATGTTGAAAGATTAAAATTTTCCACAGAAGAATTGTTCATCAGGTTTTTTACAGTAGGTAGGAATTCATGTCCTAGTCCTGATGTTTTTATACATTTGCATTTGTGATGTCATTTTTTTTAAAGTTAAAAATTACTTAATTTTTTATTCCTGGTACCACTAACACAATTTACAGGGCAATATACCTGAGGTAATGAAAAGAAAGAAAAAGACAAAGCTACAGCAGATAAAAGACCTCGGGAATGTACATCTAATTGACACTACATCGCATTAATCAACAGCAGCACTTCTTGCAAACTGTGGCTGTGACATCCTGAACCAGAAGGGTTTCCTGTTTAAGCTGCAGTAGCTTCTCTGACTGTGGATCATCGTTCTTTCTGTGGCAGATTTTCACAGTTCCTCTGATGCATTTGGGACAACTATCTCAAAGTAACCTGCAGCTTTCCTGACAGCTCCTCACTCTTCTGCTAAGAACTGTAGCCCTCTTCTGTTGTTCTTTAAAACCTTCTGCTACCATATCCATCACTTCCACCACCAGATCCATGGCCACCACCATAGGGACTGCCAGAGCTTCTTCCACCAAAACTGCCCTCCTTCATGGGTCCATAATTTGACTTCTGCTGTCCACTATAATTTCCAAAATCATTATAGTTCCCACCACCACCACGGTTACTACCACCAAAATTTCCTCCTTCATTGTAACCTTCACATCCTCCTTCACTATCACCACATCCACCATTGGTTTCCATATCCTGGTCCACCACACCACAACCTCCTCTGCTACTGTAACTGTGACCACCACCATAAGTTTTCACCATCACCTCCAAATCGATTATATCCACCATCACCTCCTGCATAACTACCTCTGCTGCCACCTCCCCCACCACTATCACCTCCTCTTCCACCAAAGTTTCCACCGTGGGCAAAATTCCCTCCACTTCCTCCAGAGTTTCCTCCACGACCCATAAAGTTGCCAGATCTACTTCCACGGCATCTTTGTGATCCAGCAGACTGCAGTTATGCCCATTAATAGTGTGGTATTTCTGAACAACAATTGTATCAAATGTGTAGTGATCATCAAAAGTTATAAAAGCAAAAATAAAGTTATAAAAGCAAATCCTCTTTTTCCCACTCTGCCTGTCTTCCACAACTTCCATGGTTTCAATCTTACCATATTTTTCAAAGTAGTCTCTCAAATTATATTCTTCTGTCTCTTCTTTAATACTACCCACAAAATTTTTCTCCACTGTTAGATGGGCACCAGGCTTTACTGAATCCTCTCTAGAAACAGCTCTTTGGTTCCACTACACGCCCATGAACTTTGTGTAGTCAAGCACACATTGCTGCATCTACCTCTTCAACACAAGAGAAAGTCACAAGACCACAGCCTCTTAAACTATCATGGGTAGTTTCAAAACTCAGGCCACCAATAAACAGCTTCCTCAACTGCCCTGGTTCCTTTGGATTGTGGCCCTCCATTTAAGACCAGACTCACCTCTTTCAACTCAAGTTCAACATCTGGCATGTTTTCAGTAGAGCTCTACCTGTAGTTCTGATATAATATGGTATAAGATACTGTCCCACCAAAAGAGGTGTGCCAGCTATAAAATGATAGTTTAAAAAAATCATAAAGAATTGAGAATAACAAGAAACCCAAGGGAAGTGGATCCTAAGAGGAAGTGCTACAATCATCACAGAAGAGAAGGCTACTTCATATCTTACTGTAGCTGTTCAAAGAGGAGGACTCTGCCTTAGGTGAACAGGATGAGCCAAGTGTTCAGTCACTTGCTGTGAAGATTGGGATGGAAAAGCTGATCCCTACCTGTGGGATAGGTCCAGACCTATTAGCCATAGTATTTACCAGGCACAGGCACAGTATACCTAAGGGCTGGGAAAGGAGGGCCAAAAAAGATCTTCTGGGAGGAAGGAGGCCTCTCTAAAATGCCAGGCATTCTTAAACACAGGGCAGGAAGTAGGGCTGGGCAGGAGAACTGAGAGAAAGCCTGAGGTGTACATTTTCACCTGCCAAAGATTAGGAGTGAGACAGAAGAATGGAGAAGTGTTTTTTCCTCCTAGGTACTCCAGCTTTTGATTACCACAGACTGAGATTTTTAAGACATTGCCAAATACCCTTCACATAAGTGTAATTTAAATTGTAGGAGAGGTGACTAAGAACGGGGGAAAAAGAATTACTTGAAGAGATAAGGACTTGCGGCATTCCAAAACTGATGAAAGATATCAATGCACAGATCTAAGAAGCTCTGCAAATGCCATCAGAGTAAATACTTCAAGAAAAGCACACCTAAGGACATCCTAACCAAACTGCTAAAAAGTCAAATATAAACGTATCTTACGGAAAAGTAGAACAAACATACATTACCTACAGGGAACACAAAAAGCATTTAATTTCTTACTAAAAACAATGTGAGCTTAAAAATAACAGAAATCTTTAAAGGGATTAAAAGAAAAAAACTTATCAATCCAGACTTGTATATCCAATGGAAAGACTTTAAAAAGGACAATCAAAGGATACTTTTAGAAAAGTAAAAGCAAATGTTTTTTCCATAGGTCACTATAAGAAATGACAAGAGAAATGATACTAGATCTGCAGGAAGGAACAAGGAGATAGGATAAAATATCTGGGGAAGTATTAAAAATTACTTTAAATGAATCTTTAGTTTTTATTTATGTATATATCTATCTGTAAAAGATTATTTAAAAATTGTAACGGTGAAGTATGAAATGTATACAGTGGGGTTTTTAAATAAATGTTTAACAACTGGCTGTCTGAGAAAAGCCCTTATTTTTGGCCTCTTATTATTCCTGTGGTATTAATAGTTTCATGATGGGTGATTCCAAGCAGCCTCAGCTCTATGGCTGGCTCACAAGTGTCCTGCAAACTCAACAATCATCTCTTATATATAGTTAGCAGAAATCAGCTTCATCACACCATCATATGTATTCTACTCTTTATAGAAATCATAAATTTAAAAAGACTGTAAGAATATGAAAGGTAAAAGGCGATAGGACATAGAATGCTGCTTTTGTAAGGTTCTGAGATACACATTATCATTTGAAGTAGGCTGAGATAAGGGTGTGCATCATAATCTCTAGAGTAATCACTAAAATAACTACACAGAAGAATAACTTTGCTACTTACCAGTATAATTATTTAATTACAGGGTGACAAAATTTCATTTTTGGTTAATTTTTTAGATAAGACAATATAGCAGGAAATATAAAAACAGTGATTGTGTCAAATTTATTCAATATAAGAATCAACTGGTTGAAATGATACCTTCCAGAGTGACCCTGGGATAATCAGTATGCAAACAAATACACTGCCTGAGAGATATTCACAGTAAACTGTTAAGTGGCTAAAATTAACACAGAAGGCAAGTAGAACACTAAAAGCTATGCTGGTGAACATATCTGCAATCATAGTCCTCTGAGAGACTCGGGCAAGAGGAACAAAATTTTGAGCCGGGCAACTTAAGAGATTTTGTGAGATCCTGTCACAAAAATAAGATAAAATTTAAAAGGGCCAAGGATGTAGCTTACATCCTTGAAATCAATCCCAGCAATGAAAAAAACAGCAATCCATTCAGCTGGCACGATAGAAGGCAAGAGAGAAGGAACAGAGCAGCAAGACAAAGAACAAGTAGATTAAATAGAAAACAAATAGGAGACTAAGACACTTAAATCCAACCAGGTAAATAATTACATTAAATGTAAATGGAATAAACACTCCAAATAAAAATCAGAGAATGTTAGACTAGATTAAATAATCCAAACTCATCAGTACATGTATATAACAAACATAAACACTGAAGCACAGACAAGTTGATAGTTGAAAAGAAAATGGAAAAAGTTATACAAATATTAAGCCTTCTAGTATAGCTCTTAATACCAGGCATAACAGCATTTTGAGTGTTTTAACTTCTATTTGACAGTTGAAACAAAAATTGGTATGTTTCCAAATGTATGTTGAGGAAATATTGAAAAAAATGATATGATAAGGTTAAGGGACATAAAGGTAAATTTCAGCATTTCATTGAGACTGATAAAATGACAATAGCAGCAGGCTATGGTAAGTATGTGTACATGCTAAAGTATAGACTGACTAAGCTATAGATGCAAACAACAAAAACAATACAAGTGCTGCAAAGGACTTTTCTCCAAAAAGAAGCTACACAGATGGCCAATAAGCACATGAGAAGATGTTCAGGGTCAACAACTATTGCACACCAAAGCCACAATGAGGGGCTGGGGTGATCGCTTGGCGGTCTGAATGCCTACCTGGCAAGTGAAAGGTCCTAAGTGTGATCCCTAGTACCACATACTGTGCTGGTCTTGGAATGCCAGATGCGTTGAGCTGGCCCCAAAACCAGGCCTGTAATCCCAGCGTTGGGGAGGCTGAGACAGGAGGATCACTATAAGTCCAAACTGCATAGCGAGAGCCTGTACCACTCCCTGCAAATTGCCTTTAGTAGGGCAATTATGAAAAAGCGAAACAAAATTTTGGTCAGGATGTGGTGAAGTTGGAATCCTTGTGCACTACTGGTAGGAATGTAAAATGGGGCAGTGTCTGTGGAAAATGGCCATTCCTAAATACCTACATAAATATGTACAAATAAATTTTAAACATTGAATTACACTATGCTTCACCTGTTCCACCCCTGGTAGGCAGAGACTCAGATGTAATCACAGGCCCACGTTCACAGTAGTGTTGTCCACAGTTGCCGAAAGGTGAAAACTACCTAATGTCTATCAGTAAATGAATGGATAAAGAAAACATCATCTGTACAGACAATGCAATACAACTAAGTCTTGAAAGGAAAGAAATCCTTATACAGGACACAACATGGATGAACCTTGAAGACAAGCCAGTCACATAAGGATAAAGATTGTTACAATAAAGTACCTGGATCAGTCAAGCTCATAATCCAGGAAGAAGAATGAGGCTGGCCCGGACTAGGAGATAGGGTAGCTGGGATATTATTATTGAACAGATAGTAGTAACAGAATTATAAAAGTTCTAGAAAAAAATGTGAAAAACTTTGGTGTGTAAGAGTCTGACACCAAAGGCGTGGCCAAAGGAGCATTTCGTTGAGAGCATGTCAGAATTAACATGTTTGCTCGGTGAAGACAGCTACCCTGTCTCCTAGTCCGGGGCAGCCTCATTCTTCTTCCTGGATTATGAGCTTGACTGATCCAGGTACTTTTTTTTTGTAACAATCTTTATCCTGTTGTGACTGGCTTGTCTTCAGGGTTCATCCATGTTGTGTCCTGTATAAGGATTTCTTTCCTTTCAAGATTTAGTTGTATTGTCTGTACAGATGATGAAAAGACAAGCTGCAGACTACAGAGAACTATTTGCGAGCAGTGTAGCTGATGAAGGACTCCCAAGCATCTAGAATATACGAGGCAGTCTGCAAACAATGCCAAATAAGACAATTAGAAGACAGGCAAAAGACAGCAGGGGAGTTCATTCAAGATGATATACAGGGCTGGTGAGATAGCTCAACAGACTAAGTGCCTGCTTAGGCAAGCTCAGGGACTAGGGTTTGATCCCCAGCACCACATGCTGTGCAGGCCCTGTCTCCTGGGTATGCTGAGCTGGCCACCAAGACCTCCTGAGTTTGCTGAGCTGGCCACGACCCCAGGTGTGGCGGCACACACCTGTAATCCCAGTGTTCCGGAGGCTGAAAGCAGGAGGATCACTACAAGTCTGAGCTGCCTAGTGAGACCCTGTACCAACTACATTAAAAAAAAAAAAAAAAGACAATGTACAGATGGCAAATGTGTAGAAGGAAAGATGTTAAACATCATAAGCCATTAGGAAAATGTAAGTTAAAACCAGTGAGACATCACATCCCTATCAGAATGGCTCAACTAAGAACTATTGGTCACTTGGCATGGCACGGGCACAGAGAAGCTGGATTATTTATGCATTGCTGAGGGCAAGGTAAAACAGACACTTCAGGAGACAGTTTAGCAGGGTTTTTTGTTTTTGTTTTTGTTTTAAACTAAGCATGTGACAGCCTTTCTATCACTTTCATCCAGGGATAGAAAGGGTTGTGCCATGCTCCAGCCTGCAGGTGCTGCGCGCACTTGGGGGGAAATCAGAATGACGGGATCAAGGGCAGTAACCACGCTCGCCACCGAGCCCTTGCTCTGCTAGGTCCTGCGCGGTGCGCGGTATCTTATGTAACCTTCCTGACTTAGCTCCGTCTGGAACAGACCAATATTAAAATTCTCCCACTTCCCTGATGAACATATTGAGGCTCACAGTTCCATTGCTTGTTCAGGGCCACGCAGTAAGTGGCAGAGCTAGGATTTGAACTCCTAATACCAATAATGTGCTCCTTAATCCCGCATGATCTTTATCGCCCATTTCACAAGCGAGTAAATAGGGCCGAGCGAGGAAAGGTTAAGCCAACTGTCCAGGACACCCAGCTGGAAGCCGCGATGCTTAACCCAAGGCCGTGCTCCCTGCGGGCTGGGTCGCTACGCCCTAGATTTGCGCCTAATTTTCCCACCGCGGTCCGGGGAGGAGACCGCCAGCCTCCTTGTCCCGGGGAGGAGTGGAGAAGGGCGGGCCTGAGAGCGCAGTCCCCTCCCCGGCCCTCCCCGGCCTTCCCCGGGCTTTAAGCCAGCGCTGGCCGGGACGGGGCAGTCCCCGGTGCCCCGCGCCGGCGATCGCGCCGATGGCAGCGCTAGCGGCGCTGGCCAAGAAAGTGTGGAGCGCGCGGCGCCTGCTGGTGCTGCTGCTGGCGCCGCTGGCTCTGCTGCCGGTGGTCTTCGCCCTGCCGCCCAAGGTACCGCCTCCCCCGCCCGGCCGATCCTTCCCTCTGCGCTGCAAGCTCCCGGGGCCGCGAGCTCTCTTCCCCAGGCTCTTTTTCCTGCCTCGCTCCTCCGTGCCCCACCTACCCTTCTAGGTCTTCCAACATCTACGAAATGACTCATGTTTTGAACTGTAACTGTGTATTTAGCACCGTGTGGCACCTTTCCGAACTCCAGGGTCAGAGCTAGTCTGTGAGGGGTGTGACCTGAAGAGAGTTCCAGTTACCCTAAGTGAGAATGCAGGAAACAATGGCATCAAGCGACAGGGGTGAAGAATAAGCCTGGACCACAGGAGCCGGTCTTCCTCACCACAGGTCCTTAGGGGCTGCTAGAGCCAGGTTTCATGTGCGCTTGCTTCCGGCGAGGCTGCACCTTGCATGCCTTACCTTTTAAAAGCCTTTTGGTGACCCTCAGAGTGAAGAAGATCTACCCCCATTCTCCAGAGGTGAAAACCAAGGCTCAGAGAGAAGTGACAGTTGCAGTCAGTGACCCAGCAAGGCCCTGGGGAAGGAGGAGACGCTAGAATCCAGAGCTCTGGCTCTTTCTAGGCTTCCAAAGCAAGCATCTCTATAAAGATCAAAAGCCACAAGGGTTCAGGAGTCCGTGAACATCAACACGGGAGGGGAGGGCGTGGGGGCTGGGAGCAGATGGTATTGGAGGTTCCCGTGGGTGCCTCATCTGTGCCATGGGTGGCGTGGTGGGAGGGCACCAGGCTCAGAAGATCTGAGAAGTCTTCTTCTCTAACCTGAGAAGCTGCTTCACCACTCTCAGTGAGACGCTAAGCACTCAGATGCAAGTGTAGAAAGGGTGTCGTTCACCTCTGTGCTGCTCGATTCTGGTCTGCAGACACCAAGGGAAGCTTTGGGAGGACCCGGCTTCCTTGGGGACCTGGAGGGAGGAGGGGATAACAGGTGACATCAAGGTGACTGGGACTAGGACACAATGATTTCTATGGTGAGGAATTATCTAAGCTATCAGACTTTCTTGATTTGACAGAAAATGATAGAATGATTAGGTCACTTTTTCAGATGATATTGGGCATTTTCAGGATGGTATGGTCATAGAACTGGCCACTTTTTCAGAAACAGCTCACCCCAGGTGGCACGCTGACCAGGGTCCTTTGAGGAACCTGTCCTCTTTGGGTCTCATTTTTGCTTTCTTTAGACAGGGTGGTCTTCTGGGACAGATGCGAGGCGTGCATGGATTAAGGCTTGTTACAGGGTCTTGGCAGAAAGGAGATGGGAGGAAGTACCTGGGCTGGAGCGTGGGACACAGGGAGGGGGACACTCAGGCCACTGGGTTTCTGCCCCTGGAGGTCACAGCTGCTCCATGTTCCTTGCCCTGGTGGGATCCTGAGCTCAGGAGCGGGCTCTTGTGTGAGGGCGCTGGAGGCTCAGGGCTCTGAGGGGCTCCCTGGAAAGAAGAGTAAGATTTCCAGTGGCAGACGTCATTGTTGGGCTTGGGCTGGTCCTCTGTACTCTGCTCGGAGGTGCGCGTGGGCAGGGAGGACTGTGGGGAGTGCAGGGGCCCTGTGGTGGCCCTCAGCCTGATGGGAAAGTATCTCCTTCAGGGCCTGGCTCTTGCTCTATTGCTGGTTCTGTGGTGGCTTCTCACTCCGTGTCCTGTGTAATGGTCTCCACGACCTGGGAGGCAACTGCTATTTGAGTGTCCCAATAACAAGTTAGGAAAAAATCTCACAGAGCCTCTGCACAGAGCTGACTTGCCACTGCTGTCCGCTTCCACTTCTAACTGCATTTTTTTCCCTTGGTCATGAATCATCCAGGACCACATCTTTTGCCCTATGGTGCCCGGTAGGGGCTCTGGGGGTGGCCCTAGATGTCACTGCCTTGTAATGCCTTGTAGTGGCCGATCCAGCAAGCCTCTGCCCAGGAGGCTGTCCTTCTGCAGGGGCTGGGGAGGCCAAGCCTCCTTCCAGATCTCTGCTGGCGCATGTCGTGCTCACTATGAAACTGTCATTGTTATATTCCAGGAATTGTTAAGAACTGCCATGCTTCTCACCTAAGGAGCGATGGGAGTGAAAGTACTTCAGAGAACACAGCTCTGTTTTTTGCTGACAGTAAGCTTGCTATATATATGCAGGATGCTGTGAAACTGCTCTTACCTCGCCCCCAACTGTGCTGCCCCCAGAGGCTGGCGGTTTAACTTGAAAATGTTCTCTCTGTGCAAAAATGCTGCTCCAAAGCAAGCATCTGCAACCTCTGTCCCATGCCATGCTGCCTGGTCACTTCTGAGCTTTTGGGCCACCAGTGCAGACTGGGTACACATACAGAATCCTAGGCTTCAGGTAACAGATTAGGAAAGAAGGTCAGAAAGACTGCGTGCTGCATGGCGGTGAGCCTGAGCCTTGTTCCTCACTGGGTCTGGTTTTCCAGCTTGGTGACATCTCTAGGCAAGTAATAGCCCTAGTCTGATGCTCTAGAAGTCACTGTGGCTGAGAGAAGAGTCGGTCCACAGGGAGCTGCTGGTCCTGGAGGAACGGTTCTTGGACTGCAGCGGCTGGCACCCTTGGGGCTCCACCTGAGGCTCAGGGAGACGGGAGGTTACCCGGCCTCTGAGTTTTCCAAGGATGGCGATGTGGGGAGTGATCTTGGATAGCTGGTGAGCACAGAGGGGACTGTTAGAATGAGCTTTCAGGGAAGCACCTGCCTGTCTACTTGCAGAGGAGTCTGACTTCTTTTCTGGCCTTGCACTCACCGGGAGCAACTCAGAGTGGTGCTCGCCATGACTGCTAGATCCTTGAGGTAGAGCAGTTTGGGGACCACCTAGGTGGAGCGACCGTTGTGTCCTATAGGCTGCACACTGAACAGGGGCTTAGGGAGACAAGGGAGGCTGAACCAGCCTGCACGCCCGACGTACGCTGCCCGGATGTCACCAAAAAAGGCCCCTTCTCTAGTGGCATGAAAGTGTCATCAGCGCTCATGGCAGATTCGTCCTGGGTGTCTTCTCATGGGCTGGGGTACACCCGGAGTGTTGGAGCCCTACTTTCTCATATTCTCTTAATTCCAGCAAAACGATCATTTCATTACCAATCTTAGGCTTTGGGATCAGAGCTCAGATTCTCATTTCACAGACTTGCCCCGTGAACGGGAATAAGCCACGTTACCTCCCTGGGCCTCAAATTCTTCCTTTACCATACGGCCATGTGTGCCACGTGCCAGCTTCCTGCTTGGTTAGTATCTGGGTTCTCTGAGATCTAACCTCTTGTGTCTGCACCACACGTGTGCTGAAGGTGTGTCTAAGTGGTCCCATTTTGCAGACCAGGAAACTGAGGCCCTGAGGGGTTAAATGATGGAAATCACCTGGGTCCTGTGGTTGGGCAGCCTGGATTTGGGCTTTGGCTTTGAAATGACCAAGTGGGGTCGAGGTTTCTAGAGTTTCTGGGCCTCGGGCTATTCATCTGTGAAGTAGAAAAAACCTCTACCCACTGGATGGGGCTGTTCTGAGAATTCAGAGAAGGCGCTGTTGTAGGATGATTGGAGCCAGGTAAAGATCAACAGCAAGGCTGAATGAAATATGGCCACAGGGGTCTCACTGAGATTAATCTCAAAGTGAGCCATGGTCTAGGGAAACTTCTCACATTTATTGAGGGCCAAAGCCGGCTAAGGAATGTGCACACATACTTTGGTGTAAACAAGCTGCTATCTATATTGCCTTCTGGCATTGGCCAGCTAGGTTACATATCACTAGCTGGTGTCTTCCCAGGTAAAAGAATGAAGAACAGATGGGGTGGGCGCTGCCTCCAGGAGTCTGTTACCACCTTGTCTCCAGCTTGCTGGATTACGGATTACAGATTACAGGAGCCAGTTTCCTTAGGCTCTGTTCTTTGTTCCTTGTTCCCTCATACAGTAAACTTTGGGCACATGTGTCTTGATAGGGGCCGTAGCCCGCTCCCTTAGCGCATGTTGTCTTACCTGCCATATACATTTTAGCTCATTACTTTCCTAAGCAGCTTTTTTTCTTTTGACAGAACCAGGGATTGAACTCAGACCCTTGCACTTGCCAGGGAAGCGCTTATTCTGCTGAGCCATCTCCCCGGCCCCTGTAGCAGCCTTATGAAATAGCAGTAGTGACTGTCTTCATTCTTACAGATGAGGAAAGGGAGGCCCTGAGAAGTGAACAAATGTTGCTATAGCTACTGAGTACTGAGCCTCTTCTCCCTCTTCTGACCAGGGAGTCCATGAGGCTCGTGGTGTCCTCGTCAGCACAGGTGGTGGCCCGGTTCCCTACCTGTGCTCATTGCTATGTGTGGGGGAGCAGGTATGGGGAGGGGATGCTGGGCACCAGGTTCTTGCGAGCCCAACACACTCCCAAGGATCCTTCCAGGAGGAGGCAGAGCCCAAGGGAACCAGGTGACAGCTGAGGCTAAGGGATGATGGAGACCTCCAGGCTGGGGGGGCACAATTTCTGAGCCTCTTCTGGAGCTTCCCTGGGAATCAGCCTTGTGACACTTTGCCTCTAGCTTAGTAAGAATGAGGTCACACTTATCACCTCTGAAGCAATGTCACTAAAACAATTATGTTGTCTGAAATCCTGACATTTGGGATAATTTGTCATAGCAGCCCCAGGAAATGAATCCCTGGGAGAAGCATCCCAAGACTGCTGTTTCCAGGAGTGGGGTGGTCAGTGTAACCTTGCCTCTGCCCTAAACTCTGATGGGCTAATCGCTCACCATTCACAAGCCCATCCCAACCTGTGGGCCCTCTGTTCTTGGGATGTAAACCCCCATGTTCCAGAGAGATCCATGTTGGGTGAAGAAATCCCAGGCTTTGGATTCCTTTGGGTATGAGCTCATTTCTGGCCCTACCCTGATGAGCTGTGATTCAGGGATTCTTCACTTCTTTATGCAGGTGCATTCTGGGAATGATCCCAGGCTCATCTGAGAGCTGGAGCTGAGTGCAGGTGGTCCAGGGGTGGGACCAGCTGCGAGGCCACTGTAAGCCTCCAGGGTTGGGCTGGCGAGCCAAGAGGGCTTCCTGTCTTGGGTGGGTTTGTCATTTGAGTTGGATGGGGCAGGTGCAGAGAGAAACAATGGATGCTTCTGGGAACACTTAGTGATCTGAGGGGGGCTCTGGGACATAGGGACCTCTCCAGTTGTTTGGTACCTGGCCCTGGAGTGACCTCCGTAGGCAAGTGTGTGTGTGTGTGTGTGTGTGTGTGTGTGTGTGGTCTGGTTTGCATAGGAGAGCACTGTTTGCAGGCTAGTCCTGAGAAGCACAGCCCCTCCAGGATGTCACAGTGTCAAACAGAGAAACTAGAAACCATGCTTAGTATGACCCCTCCCACCTCCCTTCCTTTTCTCCGCCTGCTTCTCCTCTTCTGGCCTGTCTGGATCCCTCCTGTCTCAGTTTCATGCTCACAGTTCCCTGGAAAGCTTTCACCCTGACCTTCTCCGGTCCTGTAGTCTTGGCGCCAGTGATAGCTTCTCATAGGAGTTCTCTTTGGTGACTCTCTTGCAAGCGCATGCCATCCTCGTACCTCAAGGCACTAAAACAACTTCTTGATTAATATCTCTGCCTGAAAACATCACTTCTTTGTGCAGTGTCTGCCTCTCTCTCTCTGGGCTGGGAACAATGTACGGGTGGAACCCATGTCCGTCGTGTTGTTCTTAGGGCAAGCCTAAGATCTACAGCTATGTCTAGGGCATAGAGTGTGCTCGGGAAGCCAGCCCTGAATGAGTGAACTTGGAGTTCGACCCAGCAACTGCTTTCAGGACTGTGTCTGGCTTTGTGAACCATTTGAGCCGAAATCAATGTTTTCAGCCTTTTCTTCTTTAGCTGAGGCAACTGAGGCCTGGAGTCATGTGGAGGGGCTTTATCCCAGTGGGTGGTCCCAGCACACTCCCCTGTGCCCCCCCCCCCCCGTAAGTCCCTCCTACTGAGCGTGACCTGCTGCCAGGAGCCGAGCAGTTGCCTTGAGCCCTAGGCCACAGAGCTGTTCCTCTGAGCAGCTGCCAACTCTCTGCTTTCCCCGAGTCATGCCAGGTGTGTAAACAGGGTTCCAGGGGACACCACAGGGAGTGAGATTGAGTTTCTTGACCTGGCTCCATGGGACAGTGCCCTCTGGATGGATCACAGGGTTTCCTGACATCCCAGACTTTGAAGACCCAAAGTGAGTGCCCAGCTAGGGCCAGGTATGCTGGGTCCTGGAAGAAGTCTCACCCATGTGCCCTAACTGCTCCCATCTGGGGGCCTTAGGAAGAGACGCACAGGGTCACCCCCCCCCCCATGCACTGCTCCTCTTCCTCTAGCCTTGATTCCCTCATCTGTAGAGTGGGTGTGGTTGACATGCACCTGCTGGCAGATCAGGGGTGCTCAAGAAAGGGTCACTGCTGTTGCCTGAAAAATAGGGGTTCCAGGTTCTCTGTCCTATCTGCTTGTCCCTGAGGTTCACGGAAGAGGAGGAGGAGGAAGAGGGGGAGAAGGAGGAGGAGGAGGAGGAGGAGGAGGAGGAAGAGGAGGAGGAGGAGGAAGGGTGGTTTCCATTGGATAATGACACTGGTGAAGGCCTAGGAAGGCCAGTCTGTCCCTTCACTTCCCATTTGCTCTCCTTTGGGAGGGAGATCTGCAAGCTGGAGAGAGAGGGGTTTGCCTTCAATCATGTTGAGCTCTCCTCCGGGAGAACTGTCAGGCCCTGAGCGGCCCCAGGAAGAAGCTCAAGTCTGTTGCTGTCCTGAGCCATACGTCTTCTGCAAGCCCTCTGTGCTCCCCGCAGGGATGCAGTCAGGGCTACTGCTGACCCCCAGAATGTCCTCAGGCCTGGCCTGGTCCTCACACTCAGGATACACTTTGCTCGCTCGTGTTCCTTGGGGCTGAGTGGCACAGGTACTATTATCTGGGGATGCAGATAAAGAAACTGAGGCATAAGAGGATTCAGTCACTGGCCCAAGCTCCCACAGCTGGGCGGGGCTTGAGCTGGGATCGAAACTCCAGCGTCCTGGCTCCAGAATCTGGGTCCTAAGCTCCTCTGTATGACTCAGGGTTGATGGATCCATTTTGCAGAAGAGGCTGAGGCTCAGTGAAGTGAAGCCACAGGCCCAGCCTCCCACAGCCCTTGCCTGCATGGTGGGCTGCTTCCTGCTCATTAGAAGCTCATGCTCCTTCAGGGGGCAGGGGAGGCAAACGGGAAGGAGCAGCTATGTTGCATAGGCTGCGAAGGTCGAGGAAGGCTTCCCAGAGGAGGAGAGCTAGCCATTCAGACACCGGGGCTCTCCAGAGGCTGGGCTTTATGAGGGGGATTTGAGTTCCGCTGCTTGGGTTCAAATCCTGACTTTCTGGCCAGCTATGTGACCTCTGGCCAGTTACTTAATGACTGTGCCTCAGTTTTCTCATCTGATAAAATAGGGATGATGGCAATAGAGAATGCTTAGGAGGGCTCCAAATTCCCTGGCTGCCTTCCCTGACCCAGTGTCTGCTGTGTTTCAAGTGCATTTGTTCCCAGGGGACACTCTTCTAATCTGGAGACAGCCTGGCACTACTGGATCTTTTCTAGAAAGCCTGGGGGGTGCTCTGTGGGGGAGCACCCACTGAGGGTGCTCAGACCCTTGCCCTGGGAGCATCCATTCGGCCCCACATGCCAGGCATCACCCTGGGCTCCTGCAGGGCATGCTGCAGTGTGGAGGGTCTAGGAGGAAGGAGAAGCTGGGGTGCAGCTCTGGAGGAACCCTTGCCTGGCACATGTGAGGCCTTGGGTTCCAAGACTAACCCTGACTAGAAGAGGAGGGGGTGGAGGGAGCTCCGGCAGCAGCCCTGGCTTCTTGAAAGCCCTCCCCAGAGGCCAGCTCCAGCCCTCTGCCCTCTGGGCTTTCTGTAGGCAGAGCAGCACCTTCCCCTTGGGAAAAACAACAAAAGAAAGCCTGTTCCTCCTCCCACAGCCTGGGCTGTCCCTCAGCCTTACCATGGCCCTTGTATCATCCTTTCTGGACCAGCACTGAAAGCTACTGGCTCTGGGGCCTGGGGCCAGGAGCAGAAGGGAGGAAGAAAACTGTTCCAGCCCCTTAACCACTTCCTGCTTTGTCAGTAGCCCCTCAGACTTCCCTGGAAGGAGTGTTCAGGTGAATTCCCCAAGGAGCTGCTCAGCTACAAATACAAAAGGGTCAGTTTACCTGGAAGCGAGTCCTGAGGACTCCTCTGCTCTGCTCATATCTGGGCTGGAGGGGCCTGGGTCCCCTGGGAACCCGGCAGAGGCCCGCTGCACTGCCTGCCTGAGGCCACTTCCTGTTGGGGCATCCTGAACAGACCGTCTCGGCCCCACTAAGCTGGAAGTGGGCCTGGAAGACCTGACTGTTTCCTGCTCCTGACATTTTTCTTGCTATGAGGACTGACTGGTTTCAGACCTCCGAGTTTTCTTTCTCTGGAAAAGGAGCTGCCTCCTCTGGGCCAGGGCGCCCCTCAGACTCACTTCCAGGGTGGGGGTGTGGAGGGTCAGCACGGTGAGAGCGTGAGCTTCGAGGACGCCAGGTCACTCTCCCACTGCCTGGCTCTGGGACTGGCCAAGTTACTCAGCCTCTCTGTGCCTCAGTTTCTTCCTCTGTAAAATGAGAGCTCTGATAGCACTTACCTCACAGGGCTGTTGACACGATTGGCTCAGAAATCAAAAACATTTGATGTGGGGCCTGACACGTGATAGGTGACATAACAAGCCACTGCTGAGGATCCTGCTCCGGTGGTCTGCAGTGCCAGAAGGGACGAGGCTGGCTCCCGAGCCACCACACCTCCTCTCTTTACTTGCTGGGTTCTGTGTTCTTTGGGCCTCCGGTTCCTCCCCTAAAAACAGGATAAATCTCACCTCCTAGGGGCTACTGGGAATATTAAATGAATTAATGCTTATCCAGAGAAAAGCAAGGGAATTCAGTGGGAATTCCCTTATGGTTACTTTTCTAAAATAACTTCATTGAAAGAACTCACACGCAATAAAATTCTTCCCTTTAAAAAGTATAACTCCATGATTTTTAGTATTTTCACAGAGTTGTCAAAACAGCATGTGGTCTAATTTTAGAACATTTTCATTATCCACCAAAGAAACCACGGTCATCACTGCCTCAGCTGTAGACAACCGCTAATCTCGTTTTCATCTCTAGGTTCGCCTGTTCAGGACGCTTCCTAGAATAGCATCATGCATTCTGCGTTCTCTTGTGACTGCCTCCTTTGAGTCAGCGTGGTGTTTTTGAGGTCCATCCATGTTGTGACATGTGTCAGGGCCTTATTTCTTTCTTTTCTTTTTTTTTATTTTATTTTTCTCCGTCCCTGTGTGCAGCACACAATGATCCCTTCCTCGTGAGGCGTCGGTGCGTGGACATCAACATCTTTCCCCCTCTCTCCTTCGTCCCCTTCCCCTCTCCTCTCCGCCCCACCTCCACCTGTCACTCTTATCCTTGGCCCAAATCCTGGAGCCCAGGGACAGCAAGCAGTGCAGGCTCAGTGTCAGAGGGGCTTGGGTGCTCCGCAGGCCAAGCCAGCAGCAGGGGCCTCTCCCATCTCTCAGTTTCCCCAAATGCCTGGGAGGGGCCCACCAGGCTGGGCAGGATAGGATAACTGCACAGTGGAGCCCTAAGAGATGGGACGGGCAGACCCCAGTGCCTAGAAGAGGGGCAGCCCAGGTGACTCTAGGAGAATCCACGCTTGGCCAAGAGCCCGCTCTACGTGGGGCAGTGAGGCGCTGCCCTTCCAGCCTCATTTTCCTCATCTATCACATGGGTCCACATACCCCATAGGGCAGTGTGGAGCCTCTTACAGTTTCTGCAGATAGTGAGGTACAAACGAGGCCTTCTCTGTCACGTTCATCTTTGTACCCTCTGCTCCTGGCACACAGCAGGTGCTTAATAAACAAGCCTTGGATGAATAGGAAATCCAAACAGTTATTTCTTTAGCTTTTCTGGCGCCCCAGGCACTGGCCTCCAGGGACTCACAATTGGAAAGTATTAAATGAGCACCTGTTAGGCACCAGCTTCTCTCCTAAGGCGACATAGCAGGGAACCTCAGACACAAGTCCTCGGGCTTGCGGGGCTGACCCGCCAGTGGGAAGCTGGGGGTGCAGAAGTGTGCTCCATGGCTCATCATGTGGCACTGCACACGGGCAGAGCAGGCAGGGGGCTGGGGGCCCGGCAGCGGGAGAGTGGGGAAGCTCCCGCCGGAGCAGGAGGAGGCTGCAGAGAACAGCGTTCCAGGCAGAGGGCAGGGCCAGTGCAAGGGTCGGCCGGTGAGGACCTGGTTGTGGCCAAGGAACAGCCAGTGACCTCCCTTGCTCCTGAAGGCAGCCCCTCCAGAGACACAGACTGCTGGCCTCCGCTCACAGAGGGGCCAAACTTCGAAGTCCAGATTTTTCAAAAAAAATTTAGGCAGAGTCTCACTAAGTCACCAAATGGCCCAGACTGAGCTCATTGATCCTCCTGCTTCAGCTTCCCACAGTGTTGCTGAGATTACAGCCGTGCGCCAGCACGCCCACCTCTAGCTGGGCTGTGAAGCCTTGTCTGTGGAAGTGACTTTGAGGGGAGTTCCACTCCAGCGTAGGAGAGGCCTACTGAAAGGCCTGGCCTGCCCTCGTGTGCGGGGGGAAGGGCCCGTAGTCACTACCTCTTCACCCTGAATTGGGAGCTGAAGGAGCTGGTGGACAACCAGAGGCACGGAACAGAGCAAGAGCTGTCCAAGAGTGAGTCAGCTTCTCTTCCCCAAGGAACATGTTGTCTCCTTGTGGGGCTGCGTCAGGCCACTGGCGCTGCTGGTCTAGGTGCTCCCGCCCTTCCCTACCTACCCACCAGCTGGTGAATGATTACTGAGGCCTGGCCGCCACAGGAACACTTTTAATGAATGGCTGTGAGAGCTTGAACTTGTCTGAACACCTGCTAACGAGTCCAGGGGTCTAACCCTGGCCCCAAAGCTGGGTGGAGGACGCAGGTGGCTGCTGGGAATGCCATCCCCTCTCCCTGCCACCTCTTCCTCCATGGAGTCTTGGACCCCGTTGAACATAGGGGGCTTCAGGCTTAGCCCTCCCTCCCTCAGTTTCTCCCTATGGAAAGTCCCACAGGAACAGACCTACCCAGGCCGGGAGAGGGTGCAAAGCCCCCTTAGTGGAGCATGCTTCTCTGTTCTTTGGTTTCCTCCAGCAAAACCTCACAGAAGTGGGGAGGAGCTAAAGGCACACTAGCCACAAGAGGCCTAACACACATAACACCCACACAGAGCAAGTATCCGTAGTAAACGTTGCAGTGCCCCTCATTGCAGAAGAGGCCAGGGCCTGTGGCTCAGATGCTGCAGTGGGAGCGCGGCTTTGCCCCGCCCTTGTGCGCACACGTGGGCGGAGAAGCGGCTGAGGGGTCATGTTGGTTGGCAAGATAAAGCCTGCAGTGTGGCTGCACGACTGGCGTGCAGCCAGCCCCTGCTGTTCTCGGTTGTCCTTCATAGGAACTCGGTTGATGCACAGGAACTCTGAGCAGCTCCTATGGGCGCTCAGAGCCATAGAAAACTGAGTCACCTGTACGTATACATGTAGCTGCCTCCTGGGGCTGCGAGTGGAGCTCAGTAAAGGAGCCCCCGGGGCCATGCCTGGTGCATAGTAAGAGCTCCGGGCCTGCAGCCACTTCCCGTACCCATGTGTGGCACTGTGGTGAGGGGGGGGAGCTGGGGCAGAAATGACCCCACCGTCACCTCCTATTGAAGCATGGCCACATCCCCATGCTTGTCACCTGCCTCTGGTGTTCATTCTCCAAAGAGGGCTTACTCTACACCCCAACATGCAGAGGGAGAAGGGAGTTCAGAGGGGCCACATGGTCAGTCAGCAGCTCGCAGCCCGTATGGGTGCAGCTGGGCTTGCTTGTGGGACTGTGTAACTCCTCCTGGCCTTGTCCTCTTGCCTCAGCTGCTGCCCTCAGTCCCCAGCTTCCTAGTGGGGCTTCCTGGCTGGGAGCTCCCTGGCCTCACATGTAGGGGACTCTCTTCTGTGTGCTCTCTTCCCCAGGGCTGGTCGTGATGAGCGCTCCAACTCCTTTCCTTTAGATGCACAGCATCTAAAATCATTGACTCCACCCCTAACCAGGGACCGGAAGTGCCTTAGGGATCACTGGCGCGGAGCATCTAATACAAAGAGGGCAAGAGACGAGCTCAAAGCCCGCCAGTCTGTGGGGAGCAGGCAGCTGTGTGTGTGCGCGCGTGTGTGTGCGTGTGTGTTGGGATCCCGCTCTATGCCATGCACTGCTCCCAGCACTCAGTCTACACGGCCGCACTTAGTCCTCACAAGAGCTCTCTGAGGCTAGAATTCTTACCAGCATTATCATCTCTCGTGTGGAAACTGAGAAACGGGAGGAAATCACTTGCCCTAGAAAATGGAAGAACCAGGATTCGAACTCTGGCAGTCTCAGACCCAAAGTCAGCGTGCAGACCTTAGGCTCCTCTGCTTCTG
>PVKA01022974.1:0-36307 GCA_004027165.1 Ctenomys sociabilis | reverse complement strand
TTAGGAATCAGAACTGAGACTGTACATTTTGGGAATTCTCCTGTCTAATAAAATGCTTGTGCCAAGAGCTCAAGGATCTCGACTGACCCTGCCATCTCCTTGTCCACTGCAGTCCCACCATAGCCCAGCCCTATGGACAGCCCTGCCTTCTGCATCCTGCTTCCTAGACAGCTCTCACAGCTTACCATGGCTCTGCCTCCTGCTTCTCCCACCATGAGCACTTTTGTTCCAGGTCACCTCCTCCCACCCTGCCAACAGTGTGATCCTTAAAAAGCCCACTCTTTGGCTCCCCTACTTATAACCATTTAGTGACTTTCTACTGCCTTTAAAGCAAACAGTAAGCAGGGTTTACTTCTGAGGTCCTTGCTGCCTTATCTTGCCTTTGCAGCCCTTTGTTGTCACTGCCACCATTCTCTCCCAAACCCCTCCTCTCTATCCCTGGTTCCTCTGAGTCCCTTAAACACATCCCACTTTCCCCCTCCTGGCCCTGGGGATTGTTGTCTTATTGATAGCACCTCATCCTTCCTGTTCCTTTGCCTGGCCCAGATTGTTCTTCCCATAATGTACTCTTAGACATGCTTGTACTTCTTCTTTGCAAGTAATCCATTATTCATAATCACTTTGCTGCTAATGCCACCTTTCCCTTCAGACCACAGGGTCCACGGGGCAAGGGAGCAGCTCTATTTGCCTATCCACTCTGCTTTTCATGGCACTTGGAAGACTGAATTGCCTCAATAAATGCTGTTGCCTGGATGGCTTTCTTAAGTTGGTTAATTGCTTATCCAAAGTTCAATGCTCTTGAAAAATGCTAAGAAAATCCATCTTTGAAGCACAGCCACTGTATGCCTGAATTTCCTTGCCATGCCTATAAATACTACATCTTGGGTGAACTAAGACATTTCCTAGTTCATCACAAGACTGTCTGTTTGTGTCCCAATGATTTCCTTATGTCTCGTGTGTTTCCCTTGAGCCAAATCTGAGCTTCAGTCCTGTAGGAATGATTTCTCATCTGTTTCTTGTACCAGATAACACCATATTAGTCTTGAATGAATGTGATGAATTTCTAGCCAAATCCATCATCCTAGTAGAAGCCATGCCCAGGATTTCAATGAAATGGAAGAAAAAGAAAGATAAATAGGCTATGCTAAATTTATTTATGAATTGTGTGCTCCCAAAGCTACAGTTTATAAGGGCTAAAATAAAGTAATGAAGCTACCATCTCTCTCTACCTAGGAATATGTCCAAGTCAATTCTGGACTCTATCTTCTCCAGACGACAGAGACAGAGGGAATTTCATATGTAAAACAGTCTTTTTATTATGTGTATCTGGAGGCAGGAATGTTCCAAACATGGCACCACCCGACCATTCTGGTTGAAGCCCAAAGCTGGGAGTCATCTTAGATTCCTTCCTTTCCCTTAAAGCTTATTTTCAAACTATGACTGATCTTATGGCTCCAGACTCTCACACACCATGGGTCAGTGTGCATTTATCTTGTTTCTGCCTCACTCTTTTTTTGTGTTTTTTCTTGGTATCTCTTGACCACCATTCTTGCCTCCACACAGCAGCTAGTGTGGTCTTTCCAAAACAAAACTAGATAGTATCTTATTGTTTAAAACCTTCTAATAAATTTTGATAAATTAAGAAAAAAATAAACAAACCTGAATTTGGATCCTGACTTGTAAGATAAATGACCTCCTTTGGGAGAGCCACATAAGATGTCTTTTGGAAGTGACAGTGCTCACCAAGATCATCCTTACCTTTCCATGATGTTCTGCAAATCACCAGCCACCCTGCCATTATTTGTTTCACCCAGCAGAGAATGAATTCCACATACGCTCCCTAGGGATTTTGCAGGTCTTCTTTCATGTGGTAAAGCAGCATGCTTGGTGTGAAATTGGGGTTCAAAAACCTGAAACAAGAAAATGGATCTTCCTGAGGTCCCCTCCCCTTAGTTTCTCTGAAGGAAGTATTTCCCTAAGTTGGGAGGAAAAGTGGAGTTCAGGCAGTGACAATCTAACCATGCTGATTCTGGGTGTGTTACCCTTCTGCCCACTTTAAATTTTGGAGATCCGAGAGATGAATCCGAGGATTGCCCTGCACGGAGCCTACCACAGAGTGATCATGGATCCAGCCCTTTTTTACCAAGCTCCCTCATGATCAATGCAGGACTGTGCTTCTGACTGCTACCTGCCAGGCACAGAGCTCCTTTCCCTCTGCAGAGCTGCTCACTGGAGCTGTTTGTCCCTCAGGGTGCTAAGCCCTCATTAGCAGCTCATAACATTTTTCTGCTCTTCAAGACTGGCTCTTTAGTAAACAGTGGGGGGCATTGACTCAGACCTTTGGAGAAATAAGCTAGATTTTTTGCAAACATGTGTACTGAAAGACTCTGGCATAAAAATTTTACTTCTAATGATGCAAATGCTGTGTTTATTGGTAGACACGGTCATCAAGCTTTGTGGCGAGGTGTATCTAAAAAACACTTTAGTGGTATAATTGTAGCAGTGTAACAAGCAGCTGTGTGATTTGGTAAGTAAACTTCATGGGTTACTGACACTACATGTGTGTGTTTGGCTGCAATGACAAATGCTTATTGTCATACTACTGACTTGTAAAGATGAATGCAAACCCCTCTGTCCTCACTGCTCCAGGAGACTCAGCTTTCCCTGTGTTGCAGTGGAGAGTGTCACCAAGTATATGACATAACCAAGGGAGCCTCACTTGGCACAGCACAGACAGCACTTGTTACTAGAAATAAAAATGCATTCCCACTTGCCCAGACCCTAGGTGATGAAGATTACTGCAAGATTCTGAGTGAAAACCATGTATTCTGCAGTGCCAGTGACCAGCAATAATGGTGGTTGATTTGTGCTAGAAATGCTCAACCTTCACATGCCTCCCCAAGATGTGTCTAGCTAGTTAGACACAGAAGGACTACTGCTTTGCCTTCATTTCTTGTAGACTGAGGACACTGAACTGCACTGTGAAATGTGGGGAATGAACTGATTTCTGTATACAGGTTTTAGATTAATATAAATGAATTTTGTCTCCATTGAAAGACATACAGAATAGGTATTGAGAGGCTGTATTGAAAAGGGTTAGATTATTGGCTGATGTTAAACACTTGGATGCTTGCCTGGACTTGTATGTCATGGTGACCCTGACCCTGCGCTCCAGAACCTCAGCCAGTGTGAGGGAGACAAGGGGAGAAGTTGTCCCAGCCGTAAGAGGCTGTGTAGAGTTTTTTGGCCTTGAGGAATGGAGTTGGTAATGTGATCCTCTTGGTCCTTAGCTTCTCTATTCCAGCAGTGACAGGATTAGATGGAACAACTCTAAGGTTCCTCACAGTGTTGACAGTCTGCCAACCAGACGGTGGTGTGAACCATGCTTTCCAAGCTTTCATTTTCCCTGGTTTCAGTTAACTGTGGTTAACTGACATTTGAAATACTAAATGGAAAAATCTAAAACCGAGCAATTCATAAGCTTTGCATAATGTTTATTATAGTACAAGGTGTGAACATAATCTACAGTAATGTTTAAATAAAATTTTATTAGAGTAAAAGACACATTGCTGCTAATCCCCCACAAAATATTGCTCTTCATTTTGAGAACACATATCCCACTTCTTTCTTGATTTCTGAAGCAGTTCTGGAAGCCTTCTTTTGTGAGTGTCTTTATGAGGTTGGATCAAAAATACAGTCAGTGTTGCTGCTGAGTGCTATCCAACAAAAGCAGTACACTTGAGTCCACAATAGAGTCAGTCCTTATTGACCTGACCTGGCATTGTACAACTTAGAGCTCTTCACTGAAGTCAAGATGGCAGTGAAAAGTAAAGGTTTTGAATAGATTCAGAACACCAAAGCAACCATACATAACAGTACAACTAAGGCCACTTGTGGAAAAGGGCATCTAAACCTGCATCTGAAAGTGGCAAGCATAACAGGATAAGCATGTTCAAAGTGAGGAGGATTCAATGACCATAAATGCTTTACAGCAATAAAATTTTTAATTTAAATATTCACTGTAGTTTAGATTAAACCTCATGTATTGTTATAATTATTTTACTACATCATTAGTTAATTTTGTCAGTGTTATACTGTGCCCAATTTATAAATGAAATGCTATCATGTTATGTATATATATAAAAAAACACATAGCATGTAAGGGCTCGGTACCATTCACAGTCTTAGGCATCCCTGTGGTCTTGGGCTGTATCCCCGTGGAGAAAAGGTAGGTATGTTTTTAGCTATGCATCTTTCTCTGAATGAATAAAGCCTTGTGAGGCCCAGTGACTCAGCTGTGGTAAATAAGTGATCATGCCTTGGCTGTGCTTTATTTCCCACCTACTGTGTAAAAATGCTTCACTATTATAAATGAGAAAGCTGGTACTATATTTTCAGAAGTTTGGTGAATAATCTTTAATGTTCCTTTACTAGTTATCTGAGTCCTCATTGTTACTTAGCTGGCATCCTTCTTATTGCCAAGAGAATCATTAGTTATCCTAAGATGGGTATGTCCTTGTGCCCCAAACCTTGAAGAGAATAGCATTACTCAGAGCTAAGGAAAAGCAGTATTCCTAGAATTGTACATCTTGTGACTCTGAGTTAGCACCCATCCTTGATGCCTATGTATTTCCCACCTTGTTTGTGAAAGCTTAATCCACATTGCACATTTCTCTTGATTTCCAAGTACAGGGTTTTCAGAAGCCATTGGAGAGTGCCCTGTAACACAAAGCCTCTCTCTGTGAATTTTATGCTTACCAGTTGTCTGTTTTTGTATTTATCTTATATTTTTGTTGCAGCAAATTTCATAAACTTGGAGATACAAAGCAATGCAAATTTGATGTTTTAACAGCTCTGTAGTGTTGCGTGTTTCTTATTGGCAGCACTTTGTTTTTTCTGGAGGCTCTAAGAAAGAATTCATTTCCTTGCTTTTGTCTTTTTTCTACCTTCTAGTTAGAAGTGTTTATCTTTCGCCCTCCTTCCATTGTCAAATCTCTCTTCCCAATAAGTAGGAAAGGCTGTCTGCCTTGATGTGCAATGCAGATGATCCAAGACTATAATCTCTTTTAAAATCCTTAACTAATTCACATCTACCTAGTCCTCCCTGCTGCAAAAGGTCACCTATACATAGATTCTAGGGACTAGGCCTAGACATCTTTGGAAGTGAATGACCATATACTGCAAAAAAGCAGCCTTTTCTCTTTACAGGATGCCATCAGGAAACAAACTTTTATTGATTTGTAGAGATGAAAGCAAAGCCACTTACTGAATGGGCACCACGGCCTTGTTAAGTACTTCCTATGTGTATATGCTATCACACTTTATCCTTCCAGCAATCTGTCATGTTTATTGTTACCATACCTTCAAGGAGGAAGAAACTAAGGCATAGAAAAGATAAAGGATGTCTCATGGTAGTTCAGCTAGTAAATGGAATTGATATACAGTCTCACATTGCTCTAATATGAAACCTAGGTTCTTATCCCTTGTACTATAACACAGTGAGCCTTTGGGACAAGGGTTAGTAAACCCTTTCTGTAGAATCAAATGGTAAATTTTCTTTTATTTTGTTTTTGCGGGTCTTAAAATCTTGGTCCCAACTACTGAGCTTAGCCTTGTAGTTCAGCAGCTTATATAAGCAGATTGATGTATTGTGTCCCCTACTGGAACTTTCTTTATCAAAGCGAGTAGCAGGCTGAACTGGGGCCTTTGGTCAGCCTGGATCCTACTCTTGTAACTCAGAAGCTGGGTAACTGCCAGGACCAGACCTCCAGAATGCAAATTCTTTTTATAATGTGTAAATAGCTTGGATGGAAGGAATTTGGAGGTGGCCAGGCTGCTAGGGGAACAGGTACATTTGGAGCTGAGACACTGTTTACTAATTTTGTGACTGTGCGTAAGCTTTTCTCCTTTTCAAACTGCAGTTTTCTTATCTATCAAATGGAATCACATGTGTTATTTCACATGTTATACAAACTAAATGAGACTTAATGAGATAATGTATGTAAAAAAACACTCTTTCTGCCCATATATTTATTCAAAATATGTTTTATTAAGTATTTTTCCCTCTGAAAAGGCAAGAAAGAGTGGTATCCAGAGAGACAGTATGGGAAAGGCTAAGGGAAAAAGCAGTGTGAACAGAAGGCTTTCTGTGTATTTCCTAAAACACAATGAAGACTATATCTAGGTTAGCTCCTTTAAAGATAAAATAGATGTATCAGTTAGCTTTACTGCATAACAAATGTGTCCTGACATTAACAGCTTCACACAAGCATTGCTTCAGTTCATGATTCTTTGTGGCTCTTGGTGTGCTGTGTGCTTGGCTTGGGCAGCCTGCGCATCTGCGATCATCCACTGGGTCAGCTGAGTGCTGGCTGCCGCCAGATCCTTTCCTTCACAGGGCTACTGATGGGCTGTAGCTGGTCAGACTCTTGCCAAACAGGTCTGAACAGGCCCTCTGTAGTCGTTTTCTTTTCAGTACTTCACACCGAAGGTTAGTTATGAACACTGAGCCAGAAAAGTTAGCTTCTGCTGAAAGGCCGCAGAACCTGCAGAGTAGAGAGCTGTCCAGGTTTAGAGCTCTGACATTTTATAGCTAAGGAAATATCCTTTCTGTCTTTCCTCCTTTTATATCATTTTCCCATTCAATTAATTCAATAAATGTTCTTTGTGTTTGAATTTTTATGCACACTTTTCCTACTCTACCAATTACTCCTCTCACATTTTGGTCCTGTATGATTGTATATAGCATTGGGAATACTAATGAGTGGGAATCTATGCCTATTCCATTCAGATGCTATAATTGCTGTTTATAAATAACTTCATCCAAACTGGTCCAGGTTCACGTTAAGTTGTTTGTCATGGTAAATAGGTGTTACTGCCCTGGGGATGACTACATCAAGGGTCTCCTGTCTTCCAGGGGCTGCCAGGGTCTTGCTCACACGATGAACAGAATTCTTAAAGCACCAAGTGGGAGGAGGGACTCATCAGAGAAATGGCCAAATGTCACCACTCAAGCCTTCTGTTTGTGAAGGAAGTTCCATAGCTAGCTTAAGGCAGCAGGGAACTACTCTACCTCCCAACAGAACAGCTCCAAAGCATTTTGAACATATTTCTAGTCTACCAAAGTAGGCACAAACTCTTCCTCAAAAAAGTATTGCCAAGTAGTTTGATTTTAGAATTTACAGCTTTTAGCTTTTGTTTGGGTTACAAAAGTTAGAACAACCAGCTCCTCAGAAATTAGTACACTACACACAGTATATTATTCTGATTTGCAAAAGAAAGAATCAAAAGTCTTGAAGAATTTTCAGAATTCTGAAAACAAGAAATTGGAATGGTCATTTTTTTTCCCAGATGTAGGAAGTATTATAGGTAATTAGCATCATTTCCAATGTCTTACCTATTATTTTCCTATTCTCTTTAAAATAAAAATAAAAAATAGAAAAAAAATCAGATAATTTGAGAGCAAAAATTCTTATTTTATACAAAATTTGGGAGTTATTCAGGGAAGAAAAGCCAATGAAATTGACCATACAGAATTGTTTCTTGAGTCAATTTGGAAATTTGTTTTTTTTCTTTCTTTTTTTTTTTTTTTTTTTTTTGGCAGAACTGGGGCTTGAACTCATGCCCTTGCGCTTGCCAGGGAAGCGCTTATTCCACTGAGCCATCTCCCCGGCCCCTCAATTTGGAAATTTGAAGAAAAAAATGAGTGTTAGGCATATCTGAAAGTAGGCAGAAGGGACTTAAGTGTTTGAAGTTTTGAAACTGTCAAGTTAGCCTCGAGCATTGTCTTTTAGTGCATGTGGCCACCAAGGTACTGCTTCATTCTCTCTCTCTCTCTCTCTCTCTCTCTCTCTCTCTCTCTCTCTCTCTCTCTCTCTCTCTCTCTCTCTCCCCTCTCTCTCTCTGTTTCTTGTTGCAGAGATGCAATTCAGGATCTTGTACTTGCCAGACAGGCACCTATGCCACTGAGCTATCTCCCTGGCCCCAAAGAACCTTTTGATGCTATGATTTTATCCTTGGACTTGAGAGACTTCTGGTAACAGTGTCCTGGAGAGACTCAGGATTGTTTTGGTGGCAGACTCAGGACTATAACTTGCATAACTAAGTTCAAAATCTAAGATGCTTTCTGTGAGAACTCATGGTGCAAACGTCAGTCATTCTCATGAGAATGGGAGCTGCACAGGGGAGAATGTTCCTTCCTCTTCCTCACTGTAAAGGCACCTGGGTCTTTCAAGGATCTTAAGGATGTGGTAATATTGCCTCTTGCCTCACTCATGGTCAGAATGTCTGTATCACCTACTAAGTAGGTGACAGCATTTTCCTTAGTGGAAAGTGTATTAGGTAATGACACTTTCCCTAGGCACTCATCAACAACACTGTCCCTGTCTAAGTCATCGCCTCGAGTTAGCTCATGTTCAGTCTGCTGGGCACAGTCACAGGGCTCCCAGTCACATCATATGGATATTAGGCTACTGAAGCCACTCTTTGTGTTGCTGGGTGACTATTAACCATGTTTGACAAAAAGAATGTTTTCCACGTTTTGGTAAGGAAATCCTCTGTCAAGATAAACACGCTTTTCCCTCCTCTCCTCCAACTTGGCTCTTGCCAGACAGGTCTGAACAGGCTCTCTGTAGCCGTTTTCTTTTCACACCGAAGGTTAGTTATAAACACTGAGCCAGAAAAGTTAGCTTCTGCTGAAAGACCAGAGGACCCACAGAATAGAGAGCTGTTTTAGGTTGGAGTGTCCAGATTCAGAGCTCCTTTAGATGTTTTGTAACTAAAGAATGTCCTTTCTGTCTTTCCTCTTTTTCTATCATTTCCCCATTCAATTAATTCAATAAATGTTCTTTGCATTTGAATCTTTATGCATATTTTTCTACTCTAACATTTACTTCTTTCAGTTTTTGTTCTAAATGACTGTATGTAACATTGCATATATTAATGAGCTGAAATTTATACTTAATCTATTTTGATGCTACTGAGCTGATGCTTAAAAGCAATTAACTTATCCAAGCTAGCTCCATGTCCAAGATAAATCTTTTTGTCATGATAAATAGATGTTATTACCCTAGGGTTGGGGTAGAGGGATCCTGTGTTGGTAGGGAGGTAGGTTATAAGTGATCGATGAGTTATAACTCCTTGAAAAATAATTCAAGCCTGATATGTTCGTCCATGAGCTTCCATTCTACTCCAGTCTTTTTCTACTTCTACCCCTCTTCCATTTGCAATTTCTTTGCAGGCACCATTGATGTTTTGGTGGTTGGCGAGTGGTGGGTGTGCAGATTGTGGATTACAGACACTGCTCTGTCTCAAGGTTCACATATTTGAAGAGTGCCTCCACTTTTAAATTCTTGCCTTACAGGAAGAGCTAAATTCTCTGTTTCCCTTGATAGAAAGGCTTCAGCTACTGGAGTCATGACTGGAAGTAGCTGCTAAAAGTGACATGAGTCAGCTTAGAAGGTGGATTTGACTTCTGAGTAATCAAGTAAAGGAGGAATGGGGGAGAGTCATGGCCTAATCCTGAAATAGTTTTACAAAGTCTTTTTTTTTCATGAATGTCACTGTTAGTCATTCACTTGGGAAAGGGTCATTGTTTGAAGTGGTTTTGCTATTATGTTGTTGGTATAAGCATTTCTCAGTAGAATAACCCTTATGGGTGACATGGAGTATGGAATGGACACACATTTAGGAAACCTACTTAGACATTACTTGCACTGAAGCCCCTTTTATTTGAGTCTAGTAGGATATGTGTTTATGAAGTCTGACTAGGAAATATGATAGGGGATCGTGGACACTATAGTGTCTAAACAATACCGTTAAAGAAAGGAGGAATGAGAAACCTACCTATTTGAATATTATTTTCATGTTCATCTGCTTTTCATAAGTGATTGTACTGAGCTGGTATCTAGGATCCCAATTTGGTTCTCTGAATGTCCAGTGTGAACATTGAACTAGAGTCATACTTAGGAAGGATGGGAGTTTCTAGAATTCAGTGGCTTTCCCCTAAGAAACTAGGTGAAGCCTGACTGCCACATTTAAACAGGACAAAATAAAAGGGCTTTCAGGGGACTTGATTTGGAATATAGTTGGAAATCTATAACCTTAGAATATCATTTTCAGGACTTTGAAGAGAGAAGCTCAGAATACTTCAAAGCTTTTGAGAACCTAAGTGTGAAGTAATAAATGAAACAAAACAGAAGAAAAAATGCTGATATTAAAAATGTTCTGAAATACTCATTTACATTTGACAAACAAGTTCTTTTTAACCCAAATCCAAAGATACCATGCAATATTGTTGTGTTATACATAAGATACTTACAGACTTTATGAAAACATGTTTATTGGATACCTCAGTGGTTGATCTGGGGACATACAGCATGAGATTAAAAGTGTGGGCAGAATATCACCATTTTTGGCTCCCGTGAATTACCCATATGTGCCACATGATGCCTGGAGAGTTGAAATCTGAGACCCTTAATGGTGAAGCTGAGGTCAAGAGGTTCTTTCCTATCCATTGTTTAAAATCTGAATAAAATCTTTCTGCCTGTTCTTCAGTGTAGTCAAGAGCCAGTAAGTGCTAGGACATGAGCTTTAGTGGGCTCTGGGGTCACAGAGGTGGATACAACACAGCTTCATCTGGAAGGGCTCACGGCTGGCTAAACCAATAGCTTGCAGCAGTAGCGAGTCCTGCTTCAGGGCAATCGTCCTTGTTCAATCCTCTTTTTGTAAGTCTCCTGGCTTGGGGTTTAGTTCATCTTCTTTCTGTTTGCATACCAATGCTCTCTGACTTTCTGAGCAAGCTGCCCATAGCTCATGTTATCGTTTATATTGTTAGGAATTTATTTTTTATTTTAATCTTTTATTAATTTCTATTTATTTGGTACAGAGTCTTGCTCTACAGCTCAGTCTCATAGAGGTATTCCTTTCTCAGTCTCCCTAGTGCTTGGGTTACAGGTGTGCACCCCCAGGCCCAGTTTAGATCGCTGGCACAGCACACCAAGCTTTCTGGGGCTTGCATGGCATGTGGTACCTGAGATCAAACCTGGGTCCTTGTGCTTGCCAAGCAAGTGCTTAGACCACCGAGCTACCCCTCCAGAGATACCTAAATTATTTATGAAAATAATTTAACAAATTTAAATGTGAAAATAAATTAAATTTTATTATACATAATGTATTTGAAACAGTTCCACATAAACAAATAAAATGTTAAAGCAGAATAATGATTAAATGCCTTATCTACTATTGTAAATAATTATAGCAGTATGCAACACATCCTATGCTTTGCATATTCAACAGAAACTTGTGTGTATAAATGTCTTTTAATGTTATAGTTCCTTGTGAACCCTTACATGACTTTAGTTTAAACTGATACTTGTAGAAACTTCTACTTGTTTCCCAGTGGTCAGTCTCTCTTTTATTCTTTTTTTTTTCATTTATGTATTTGGTACAGTGTCTCACTATTAGATGTGACTCATAGTGATCCTCCTATTTTTATTCTCCCCAGCTCTGGGATTACAGGCGTGCACCACCAGGCCCAGACTCAGTTGCTGGCTCAGTGCGCCATGGGGATGGGGCCAGCACAGCATGCAGGACTGGGGATTGATCCCTGGTCCCTGTACTTGCCAAAGCAAGCTCTCTTTTATTCTTTCAGTAAAAAAGTTTTCATCTTTCATGACCATTGTGAAGTAGTGTGTGTGCATGCATGCGCATCCAGAGACTATATTTGTCAGCTGATTTTTGCAGCTAGTTAGAATGAATTCAAGCCAATGAGATAGGAGAGAAAAAATCTTTGTGCACTCTTAAAGAGAAGCATCTAGCTAGCTATTGTTACTTTCATCATCTACACTTCTGGCACTATAGAGGAAGCACTTTTCTCTGCCTTTAAGTCGAGGGAGATCTCTTCCAAAAGAATTAAAAAAAAAACCTATTAGATTCCCTATTGAAGTCCATTGCAATCTGAGTCATATTTGCCTTCCTGATACAAAGAAACAGTGTTTCTGGCACATTGCAGGGTCTTGTTAAGGTTTACTCATAAATGAAGGAATTAAGGGACACCCCGTACTTCAAGTTTCCTGTGCCCTTTGTTATATTCCTAAGTGTTACAAGGATCACTGAAAGCTTCTTACCTGTTTTGGCTAGTGAAAAAATTGTTGATAGTAATGGATGATGTTTCTGTAACTAACCCCTCCCCACATCCCACCTGGTTCCATATACAATAGAAAATGTACCCAGGCTTTTATGCTTCCACAGCCTATAAAATGCCCAAATACCCAGCCAACAATGACAACCTTTTGTATTCTGTAAACACTACCCATCAGGGTGTGCCTTGGTTACTCTCTTGTCACTGAGACACGACACCCAATGCCCACAACTTAAAGGAGAAGAAGCTTATTTTGGCTCACATTTCAGGCCACGGTTGGCTGGCTCTGAAGCAGGAAAGCATACTGCAGGGGCATGGCAGAGAAATATCCACCCATGCCGTGGAGGCCTGGAAGCCCAGACTGAGGGAGGGCGGGACCAGGCGGGGAGATAGGTGGTCGGGGTCATGCCCCCAGGGGTGACCTCTTCTGCAACTAGACCTTATCTTTGAACAGCAAGTCAGCTCAAAGCTCCTATAATCCAGTCACTCCCCCAAAGCCCTGTGTGTGAGTGTGTGAGGCTCTTGCGGCACATCTAGATATGAACCATATCAGGGTGTTACCACATTATTCAGGACATGCCAGTTTCAGAGACTTCAGTAGGTACTTTATAGGAAATTTAATTTTAAAGAGGCTAATCATAAATGTCTCATTAGACAAAGCTGGTTTGTAAGTGGGGCTAATATGTAATATTTGAAGGGGGGACTGGTTCTATGGAACTGTCATTAAAGTAAAGTAACACTTTGGAAGATATCTAGGGAATGTGACATGTCAGAGCCACATTAGACCCTGCCAGTAGCCATCAATCTATTAACCAATTTTTGAAGGGCTCTAATTTCCCTAGATTAGGGAATCCCAGGCTAGTTGTGCTTGGCCTCTGAGCACTGCCTCAGATACCCTGAATCAATGGCTATTCATAGGCATATAAAGAGGAAAGCCACTTCTCTCTCTCTCTCTCCTGAGGCAGGGTAGAAAACAGAAACAAGATTACTATACACGTGTGTTACCAGGAGCTGCAGCTGCTAATCACAGTGGAAATAGATTTTCACATATTTTCCTTCCCTAGTGTGCTTTTACATAAACAGCAAAACACATTGAATCAATTTTTCAAACAAACTTATGAAATCAGAAAACACCACTGACCTTTAACAGTTGGTAGCATGAATTATCAGGGGCTACAAAGAGGTTTTTAGCTATTGAAACATGTTGGCAACATGACAAATGAGTGTTTTCTCCTTCCAAACCGTTAAAAATAGCTTTTATAAACTCTTCACTCCCTCTGATGCTGAGCTCACCATTAATCACCTTTATGACATCTTATATTTAGGCCATGGATAAATCCATGGGTCCTAATCAACCACTTTCCTGAGGAAATTGGCCAAATCCCGACTGGAGGGGAGGGGATGAATCACAACAACCCTGCTTTTCAGACAAATCTCTTTTCAAGTGCCCTTAAAGCTTCTTTTCATACACCAGCGAAGACAGCCACACAGGAAACAATAATAGTTTAATCTCTTGAAAAATTTCCTTCCTGCATTGCAGTGCTTTCAGACAGGTAGTGAGAGCCAGCCAAAGCAAATGAGCAGCGACTCCTGCCAAGAGCAGGCTGCTACTTGAGGCCATTTGGGCTCCTTCTACTGCCCTCTTGTCCCCTGCTTCCCTGCCGTCTCTGTAAAGGAACCTCTGCAGTCTCCCCACAATGCCCTCTCCTGACCATCCCATATATTGGACCATTCAGCCTTGGAGCTGGTTGACACTGGGAAAAGAAAGGGCAAGCAGAGGAAGAGCCATCTGTGACTCACCACATGGCTAGACAGCGTAAGCCTCTTTCTTTCTCCTGGAGTTCTCTGGAGCTTCTGCTGGGGAGACCTCATGCTATGTGGAGAAACACATTTGGCTTTCTGGAAGGCACACTTCTTTCCATAGTAAACCGGTCTGTCCTTATTCGTGGGACCTAACTATCTTAGCATTCAGTAATGCAGACTCATCCCAAGATTACTGGGGAGAGGTTTTATTTTAACAAGCCTAGAAAGAATCTTAAGTTGTTTATGGGATTTTGAAATACACAAGAACTCTCCATAAATCCAGTTACCCTTCCTTCACCCACCAGGGCAGAACACCAGTCTTTGAGAACATTTGAAAACTCACAGAAGGTCTGGTGAGGCGCATCATGTGTACTGTTGCCTAGGGGTTAGGTCTCATGTCTCACCAAGGTCTCCAGCTGAATGCTAGTTACCTCTAATGCACAGTTTCCAACCACTCAGCCCAGTGGACAGTCACACTTATCTTCGGGACTGTTGCCCCCTGATTCAGGATAGATTGCCCATCTGCCTCTGTTTTTTTGACCTTGCTGCCATCTTTGCTACCTGCCCTTCCCAGGTATACCTCTGCCCTAACACACCGTGGAAAGCTCTTGGCTCTTGATTCTGCTTGTCACCCTACCATAGTTAAACTTTTATTTGTATGTTTGTTTTATTTTGATTTTATTGTTTTCCTCCTGACTTGGCAATTTTATGAGCAACTTTCAGAGCCTGGACAAATTCAGCTACATTTCGATCCGTTGTCTGTTGCCCTCACCCGTACTTGTGCCTTGTACAATGAAAAACAGTTTCTCTTATTACAGATGAGATGTTGCCTAAATCTCTCATATGAGAAGAGCAGGGCAAAGGGATGGATTGGTCAAACTTCTGACATAAAGGAAAGGGAACAAAATTAGATATATAAAAATAGCTCCTCAAAGCCACCCACGGTGTGTAGGAATTGTTTGGATTTGTTCCCATGCATTTTTAGGCCAAGTAAAAAGTACATGAAATAGAACCTAATTGTCTTTATCTCTTTTTTCCCTTATTATCAAGGATTACTGAAAACAAAGTTTGCAATACTTTCCTTAGGCAAGTGTCTTGGTCAGCAAGGAACATTTATTCATGGTCCAAGTTAAAAAAAAAAAACGTCAGCAATCCACATCAGATTCACAAAGTAGCTGAGAGGGGCCCATGTTGCAGGGGAATACCAAAGACCAAAAGGCACTACCATTAAGATGTTCATCATTGTGCTATTTATAACAATGGCAAATTATTAATCACTTATAATTCTAGCAATAAAGGAGTACTTAAATTAGGGGTAGTGTCATCCACATAATAGTTTCTCAAAAGGATGAAAGCTCATGTGTTCTAAAAAATAATTAATGAGAACATTTTAGCATATTAAATGAAATAAGAATATTCTATTTATATTATTTTCAATCTGTATATTTATTATAGAAAATTATTTCTAATTAATGGAATTATAAGTGACTTAAATTTAACTTCTACAACTTTTTATAGCATCTCAAATGTTGCCAGACTAAAAGGCATTATTTTTGATCATATCACAGTAGAATTTCACTTTTAATTTATTATCATTATCATTACTATTATTAATTTTTTGAGAGATGATCTCATTTTGTGGTTCAGGCTGACCTTGAATTCACTGTGTAGTCCTGGCTGGCCTTGAGTTTGCTGTAGTACTCCAGCTTCAGCCTTGGTTTCACTTTTTTTAGAACCTTGAATTCCTCTTGAAATTTTATCATGTTTCTGCCCATGAAATTACATGTAATTTTAAAAAAAATTTTATAAATGGATTTTCAAATATGTTTGACTGCATAACTGAAAAATTACTGTGTTGCAGAAGCCCTCTGGATTTTTCTTCTCTCTATTTTTGCCAAGTGCTTGGGCCAGACTCTTCCACACTTTCTCTTTGGTCTGTCTCTATACTCTACCATGACATCACACAACCCCTTGCTTATTGTTTGTTGCCTATTGAAACTCATATGCCTTCCACTCTGTTTCTATGCCCAGGTGGACAGTTCTCTGATGCATTCTGTATCCCATCCCTGTCTGCAAGATGTGACTGAAGCCCAGGCTTCCTCTGCCCCTTGCTTGCCCCCATCCCTACCCATCTCAGTCATCACATTCATAGCCTTGCAGAGAGCTCCAGGCCATCTCTCTTCCTAGTGGCCAAGACCTTCCCTTAGTAGGCTCTCAGTTCAAGCCAATTTTAATTATTGTAATCATTTTAATTATGGTAATTATGGTCTTATTGCTGTTATGGTGTCTATCACATAAATTTTCAGTGGTCATATTTAATTTCATGCACTAAACATCACATATTGTATTTGTTAAACATATATGGCACATTGATTTTTAGTTCATACTCCTTCTTTCTTGTTTTTTTGGTGGAACTGGGGATTGAACTCAGGCCCTTGTGCTTGCCAGGCAAGTGCTTTTGCTACTAAACCATTTTCTCTCCAGCCCCACTTTTTTTTATTCTCCCTGTTGGGTTCTACTCTTACAATGATTGTCATATAGAATTACAGTTTTTATGCCTCATGGATTTGCTTATATAGTTCTATTTGGGAAATTTCCCTCTTTCTCAATCCTTGTTTTTCTTGTTTGAAAGCTATTAAAAGAAAGAATAGGCAGAGAGAAAATAGGCAAAAGAGAGAGAGAGAGAGAAAGAAAAGCAAGGGGAAAAAGAAAGGAAGGGACAAGAGAGGAGGAGATTGAGTGAGAGGTTATTTCTGTATTTAGTTGCTAATATGTTTGAAGTGAACAATTGTGTATTTGTTCTCTGGCAAAAGAAGTGATATTTTTAACTTGAAGAAGAAAGTTTTAGTGTTTCAAAGAGACAGCTAAGCTACTCTGAGATTAAAATATTGATCTGATTGAATGCTGCTGTGGGTTCTGCTATTCTGATGTCAGGTAAAGACATCAGTAAATAGATTAGTTAAGAAAAATGTTATTTTGACTTAAGTTTCAAAGCAAAAGCCCAGTAAGTGAATGATAGTATACTACAGATGTCTTCAGCACTTTAGATGGTGACATTACTGTATACCTGGCCTCTCAGACAGTAAAGTAGACATAGTCAAGACCTTTGGAGAAATACTTTTGACGCAGCACAGTTTTGCTTTTTGGACCAATGGAAGACTGAATATCCAGACTTTAACTTTTGGTAAGTTATGTCTCAAAAGGAATGTCCTTAAAGACTGATTGATGGGCCAAGTAAAGTCCAGAATCAACAGGATGCACTGCCAGGAGGGAGGGGGTCAGCTTTCTATAGAAGCCGGTCTTACTGCTACGTCTTCCTGGATGCTGGGGACAGAGACGAGTAAGTCTTGCTATGGCTGGTTTCACCTCAGGAAGGTTTTATGACCTAATAAACAAATAAGGTGTGGTGGGAAGTGGAGCCCAGCTCCAACTGGCCAGGCCTTGCCTAAACACACAGAGGCAGGCTCACTCCCATTGAAGCTGTGCCCAAGTGAGGGCCCTGGCAGTGCTTTGCTTATTTTATGCTGAAGCTTAGGTGAGTCATAGAAAGTTCGTGTCCTATTGGCCTTCACCCCAACCTACTTCTTTTGTTTAGCTGTAGAAGAGTTTGTCCTAGAAGACATGAAGGATTAACTGCTCCTGAAAACATGAGAAATCACAATCTGATTTGTGTGGATGTTGGCTGGCTTTCTACAGAGAGCAAAGTGTGGGAGGAATAGTAGATTGCTGCATGGGGTGGGGAAAAGGGACTGCCATCCTCCTCTTGTTTTCTGTCCTCTGTCCCCTTGCTTTAGGCTTGCTGTGCTGTGTTCACAAAGTTTCTGAGCTCTCCATGGTTACAGTTCTCCACTGGTTGAATGTGTTGGCTCTATCACTCTTCATGTCTCCTTATTCTCCATTAGTTACAGACACCGTCCCAGGAGGAGCCCAAGGATCAGCTGATGGTGAAGCTACCAAAAAGAGGGGACCACAGTTCCTAAATTACCTTATAGAAGGTTGATGATAGATGGCCAATCAGATTGTGACTTGTGCAGAGCATAGAATATCATTAGGTCAAGCTGCTCAGACTCAGGGGTGTATGTTATAGTAGTAAGACAATCTGACCAATGTCCAGTGGTTGCAGAATCTAACTTTGTGATGGAAAACAGACTCACATTATTTGTGCTTCAGTCTTTACCTCTGTAAAATTTCTACTGACATAGGGATGTAGTGAAGTATTCAGAATAGTATCTAGAACTTTGTGAGCTGTTGGTGACTACTGCTATTATTGGCAGTTCAATACTAGTAATACTTTCCTAGAATATGTACTGTACCTCTATAACTCTTGCCTCTACTATAGTATCGTCTCTCCAATTTCTGTGAGTTTCTCTCTTGGGAGGAAGAAGCTCATGAGGAAAAAGTTGCTTATTCTAAGAAAATGAGTCTTTTACTTTATGAGAGGGGAAAAGTTTCCTCCCCCTCTTCCCTTCCCCTTCAGTCTGTCCTCCCTCCTTCCTTTATTGCTGCCTTCCTCCTTCCCTCTCTTTATTTCTGATGGCATCCTACTATGATGCCCAGCTGATCTTCAACACCTGGCTCAATTGATGCCCCTGCCTCAGCCTCCAGGGTAGCTTCGACTGCAGGTGTTCACCACTTCACCCTGCTAGGCTGCTTGATTAGAACCTAATATGAATGTTAGTTAAATCCACAGAAGAGCCTGAGATCTTGTCATTCAGGGTTTATGTACAAGGAACTGGTACATTTCTGATTATTATAGAAAGAGACTTGAGCCCAGTGATTCTCAAGGGATTGAGAGGAAAGAGTTCACCTTGTGTTATGAAGGCAATGTCCATGATTTCATGGACAAGCAATTAATTAGTTGTGTAATCTTTTCAGCTCATTAGGAGCAGCTATCACACTTCCTGAACAGATCAAATACTTAATATGACCCTAGAAATATCATAGTGACCATGCAGTGAATTTGCTTTGCCTACAGATGTTGCAATATGCTTAGGTAACGGAATTTTGAATGGACAGTATTGCATCTATAATGATATAGAAGAATTGTCAATCATCATAATTAGAACTGTTTAACAGATAAGCAAGATGTCTGAGTGATTCCAGGGTGGGATTGAGAAGTCAGTGTGATAATTAAGCACGCAGTCTTTAAAGCCAGACTGGATTCAAACTCAGCAGTTTACTGACTGTGCAGCCTTCAGCAGTTTACTTAATCTCTCTGGACTTCAGTTTCTTCACTGCTGAATTGGAAATAATCATAATGGTTCTAAGGATTAAGTGAGGATTAAGTTAGTTCATACATTTCAAAGGTTTAGAATTGAATGATTGTAGTGGATTTCTAACAGGTGGTCAAGTAAGCAGAGTAGCACAACAGAAGCATACTAGGCCCATAACAGGTGGTCAACTTCTTATACCCAGAGCTGCCCAAAAGGTACCACAGCCATCCTCAGCAACAGTAAAGTTCTGAGCTCCTCCAGCAATGATGAAAGTTGAGTTCCCATTAGGAAAGCCAATATGACAAGTTTCATGAGGCTGAGCAGTGCACCAGCTTCCCCTCCACAGCCAGGAATTGATGCTGAATTAAACTAGCATGGTGTGGGAGGCCCTCTTGGGGGTTGTTGCCAGCAGCATGAAGGCAGAACAGGAGAAGCTGTAAAAACACTGTTAGGGATGCTGTTTGGAGAAGCTGTTGGAAGCTGCTTGATCTCTTGGGTTGTTCTAATGGAGGACCTTGTCATGCTGGCTTTCTGGATGAACTTTGGAGAAGCTTTGGTCCTCATCGTAAGCATCAATTCCTGGCTGTGGAGAGGAAGCTGGTGCACTGCTCAGCCTCATGAAACTTGTCACATTGGCTTTCCTAATGCGAACTCAGCTTGCCTCATTGCTGGAGGAGGTCAGGACCTTACTGTTGCTGAGGATGGCTGTGGTACCTTTTGGGGAGCTCTGGTACTTACCTTGAGTGTTGCTTCCTGGATCCAGTTCAGATCCCTCATCCTGCTAGCACAGATCCTTAATCCCATGAACATAGACTGCCTAGCTTCCACCACTGACCTTTGGGCCTTTCCAGCACATATCTATGAAGTGGGCCTGCATGGAACTTTGTTGTGGGCTCTAGGCCTCCGTTGGACTGGTGGGAGGCATTATTATGAGCTGTAGGCCTTCAGCTGTATTTGCTAATATTTAGCGTGTGGATAGATTTCCTGCACTTGTAGTATGTGATTCTTGGGTGATTAATTATAAAATAATATTATAAAGTGTGTCCTGTACTACATTGCTCACCTTGCAAAAACCCCAAACCATGACAATGATGCCACGAATGCTGCTAATTATTGCTATTGTTTGAAAACATTGTTAGAAATGCAGCCATTTTTTAAAAAGAGTTTTAGACTTTGAACATTGCAAGACAAACTCGAAGCTTCATGCCTATGAATTCTCCAGTGAGGGTCAAGTGGAAAAGTGCTTCCTTGATTCTATCCCGGCTCCATTATAGGAAGCTAAGTGTTCAGGGCCATGAGGATAATATATATATATATATATTTGGGACAAGGCATACAGGGTGTACAGGGTGTACGAGGTGCACAGGGACTCACTGCATAGACTAGACTCATAGTGCTCGTCCTGCTTTCAGCCTCCCAAGTGCTGGGATTACTGGCATGTGCTTCATCATCATCAGTCTCAGTCTCAGTCTCAGAGCGCCCTGGTGCGAGAACAGCATGGCAGGCCCTGGGGATCAAACTTCCAGCTGTGGTTTCTGTGTAGACCACTAATCCACTGAGCTATATGGCTGGCCCAAAGATGAATATTTTGATGTAATTCTTTTTTTTCCCAAAGTGTATTTATTTTATGTTTTTAAATTAATTTCATCGAGAAACAAATAACAATGAAACAGTTTCAAAACCAATTAATAGGAGAATTTCAATAACTAACACATTGAATATTGTTAACTTCTTAGTGTTTATTCATAGTACAAGATGCAGACATGATATCCTGTCCAAACACTATTAGTACAAATCTTTCTTCTCATTGAATTAAGAGAAAATCACTCTATATCTTTCGTAATTATTTTGTATATATGGATACATAATGGTCCTTCCTTTGTATTTCCATTTTCGGTTAATTTTGTTAGAAATGGGTATTCCATTGCCATTTAAATATTGTAGATGTGTGAATTCAGGAAAATAATCCAATACAGTCCAGTAGTCCATAACAGTAATGAGTTATCCGTAGGATTGGCAATGTAAGATATTTGACTTGAGCCTTTCACAGCTTAGCATATTAATTTCACTTTACTTTTTATACTTCATTTTTATACTTTCTGCTGGATGGTTAAGAACAACATGAAAGGAAGATCTATCTAATAAGAAATGTAACTTTTGTATCTGATAAGGTCAGTCAAGTCTCCTCAGGATTTATCCTGTAATCCTGTACAGCAGTTTGTAGATCTTTTGTCAGTGTCAGCCATGTGGATGAGTCATCGCCGTTGCTTGACCAATTTTCTCTCTGTTAAAGCCTGAAAGAATGTTTTCTCTCCATGTGACTCTCATTAGGCACGCTCCACATCATTGATCACATTGTTCTCTGCTCCCATGATCTCATGTCATTGTAGCCCTCCTCTTTCTCTAATATTTGGTCTACAAACTTAGGTTGTTAACCCTCCAGAAGAGAAGCTTATTATTACCCTACAACATGTGCAGCTGGATTTAACCTCACTAACAGTCTGAATATCAAACGTCTTAGGTATAACATGGCACAGGTATTTTTCATCAAGTATTGATATGTTAAACTTTAAGTCCCTACCGAATATAGAGAAAAAATTTAAAGAATAAAAAAAAAATTAAAAATATGAATAGAGGCCCAGTGAGTGTGTGGGACAGCTTCTGGCTACCCTGTGACCATGTGACCTCTCCGGACCACACTGAGGCATACTGCATGAGTGAGACCCTCTGCTGTGCCCTTGTGACCCCTCCACCACTCTGGAGTTCCCCCCCCCCCGAAGCCTGTCGAGTGAGAACTACTGCTTCATACTCAGGACCCTGAGATGCAGCCCAAGCCCAGACCCAGGAGAGATTCTCCTCTCCCTGAACCCCCTTGTCCCCTTCAGATACAAACCAGGCCTGGCATACATAACTGGGGTAAAAAGCTGAAGCTGCAGTCCCTACCGAGAGAGTAATGGAAAGAATCACTCAGAAAATCCAGGAACAGAACATCTTGCCAGAATAGCATAACAGGTTCACTCCCAAAGGCTGCAGGAGGAAGGAGCTGAGCACAGCAGCCAGACCCAAGTCAGGCACAACTGGATAAATTCAAAATTTGTAGATCTACATATGAATACCAGTGGGTGCTAAGGTTATAATTGCACTAAGGCTCTACAATAAGGTCAGAGGACAGTGCTATACAAAATGATAAAGAGAAGGAGCAAAATGCAGTCTCAGACCCAAGCCCACCCAGAATAAGTGCAGAGGACACTAGCACAGAAGAAATTGGGAATGACACAGCTAAAATCTTTGAATCAATAGCATCTGAAATCAAGAAACAACTACAGAAAGGTATAAAGAACTCATATTAGAAATAACCTCAGAAGTAGAAAAAGAAATCTCTGAATTAATAGCATGTGAAGTAAAGAATCAAATTCAGAAACATATGGAGGAAACTCAATCTGAAACAAACAAACTCTGCAGTAAAAGAATTAATAACTGCGTCTAAAGAAGACATTGATGGAGACATCCCAGACCAATTTGCCCAGCAACTAGCCGGAGCCTCGCTCCCAAACCCACCGAGTGAGTGGGAATTTTCCCGATTCTCTAGGCACCCCGGTTTGGGGTGACTATGTGGTGAGTCTGTGGGAGAGCCTTTGGCTTCTCCCCATGCACACTGCATTATCTGAAGCCCCCGCCCCCAATTCCTCTGAGTGAGCAATGGTCCTGAGACACCCCCAGACCAACTTGTCCGGCAACTCCCCAGAGCCCCTGCCCCCAAGCCCACCAAGCTAGTGGGAATTTTCCTGACTCTCTCGGCATCCCGTTTCGGTGAGTGTGTGGTGAATCTGTGGAAGTGCCTTCGGCTTCTCCCCATGTGCCCTGTGATATGCGGAGCTCCCACTCCCAAGCCCTCTGAGTTAGCGACGGGCCTCAGACATCCCAGACTCACCTGCCTGGCAACTCCACAGAGCCCCTGTCACAAAGCCCACAGTGGGAGTGAGAACTTTTGGGACTCTCACTGCACCTGATCCACCCTCGCCCAGCTCGATGAGTGTGAGGGAGAGCTTCTGCACTCCCCAGTTCTCCCTGGACCAGGGACCCAACAGAGGGGAAGCACAAGCTCACAGTTGTACCAGAGAGCTGCAGCAAAAAGGAACAGAACACAACAGCTAGATGCAGACCAGGTATAAGTGGATAATCCCAAACTTAATAGACTGGCACCTGAATCTCATAAGGCACTAAGGTTGTAACTGAACCAAAACAGAACATGAAAGATCAGAGGTCAGTGCTATACAAAATGAGAAAGACAAGGAGAAAAATGCAATCTCAGGCCTTGAGTCCACTCAGCTGAAATGAATTAACAGAGGCAGAAGCAAAGAAACAACAGTAGAAAGGTATAGAGGAACTCAGACCAGAATTAACACCTGAAATAAAAAAAAGGAAATATTTGAATACATAGCATCTGAAGTAATGAATCAAATTCAGAAACATGGGGGAAACCCAATGCTCACCCAGAACAAGTGCAAAAAACACAATTCCAGGTGAAACATATGAATTAACAGTGCGGGGAGCAAAGGAATAACAAGCAGAAAGGTAAAGAAGAATTCAAAGCGGAAATAATTTCTGAAATAAAAAAAGAATTCTTTATAATCATAGCATCTGTAGTAGAGAATCAATTCTGGAAATATATAGAGGAAACCCAATTTGGAAGAAACTGCTGTCGGGAGCCATTCCAAGATGGCGACCGCTCCTCGCTCCCCCGCCCATCGTGTCTGCCAAGATGGCGCCCATATCCGGCTTCCGGGTTCTTGTTGCTGTGCCTGGGCCCCTCCTATCCAGAGAAAAGCCCGCCATTTTATGATCCTACCAATGCCATTTAAACACGTGTATAATTGTGGTTGGTCTGTAAAGTCTATATAGCTTCTTGTATCAGGAAATCCGCCATGCTTGCACGGTAGGAGCCGCGGGTAGCGGACGCATGTAGAGGCTTGCATCACACTCGATAAAGGCTTGCTGAACCCGTTGCTGAGTGTCTGAGCGTCTTCTTCCGCGGGACGGGAGCGGCGCCGGACACTCTGCAGTAAAGGAATTAATAGGTACCTCTAAAGAAGACATTGGTTAAAAAAAATAGAGGAGATCAGAAACATGACAGATTTCTGGAATGAGCAATACAGAAAAAGAAATAGAATGTGTAAAGCAGAGACAAAGAGATATAGAAGAACTAAAAATCTCAATCACAAATCTACCAAGCAGTTTGAGTGAAAGTGAAGACAGAGTTTCAGATCTTGAAGAGGCGATTGCAGCTAGTGAAAAGGTGAGAAGGAATCTCTTAAAAACAATGAGAATACAGGAAAAAATAATCCATCACCTGCAAGATGATGCCAAGATAAACAACGTGAGATTAATTGGCATCAATGAGAACAGAGGAGTCAATACAAATGATATAAAAAGAATATGGGCAGAAGTCATAGCAGAAAACTTCCAAAATATGATGAAAAAATCCAACATTCAGGTAATCAAAGCATACAGAACACCAAATAACTTCAACACAACTAAAAACACACCAAGAGACATAGTCAAGATCCCAGAAATCCAACACAAGAATAATATACAGAAATCTGCTAGAGAAAAGAAACAGATTACATTGAAAGGAAAACCCATCAGAATTACAGCTGATTTCTCTACACAAATGATGCAGGCAAGGAGAGCATGGAGCAGAGTTCTTCAAGTCCTGTATGAAAACAAATTCCAGCCCGGACTATTATATGCCGTGCAAAAGTCTGTTTCAAGTTTGATGGAGAAATGAAATATTTCCACAACAAAGACAACTAAAGAATTTCTTGATGACAAAGCCATCCCTACACAGACTACTGAAAGATGTTCTAGAGAGAAACCACAATGACCAGAACTCCATGAATGAGAATGGAAGGAACTTGTAAACAAGGCAAACAATTAAGCATTGGATAAAAAAGCAGTGAATAAAAGCAGATAAATATCATGACAGTCATAAGTCAGCACATTTCAATTATAAACTGTCAATGTAAATGGACTCAATTCTCCAATTAAGAGAAATAGACTGGCACAGAGGATTAGGAAACAAAATCCACCAATATGCTGTATACAAGAAACACACTTAACTTAAAAGGACATTCATAGACTCAAAGTTTAACAACAGAAAACAATACTACATGCCCCAGCACCTCAGAATAAAAGCAGGAGCAGCAATTCTGTTCTCAGAGTCTCAACTTCAAACCAAGAATGATCAAGTGACACAAAGAATGCCACTACATATTAGTTAGGGAACAAATTCAAGAGGAAGAGGTAACACTCATAAATATCTATGCACCAAACACAGGAACACCCAACTATGTGAGACGAATCTTAAGGGACATGAAAAGTCTAATATCTAAGATGACAATCTTAACAAGAGTCCTTAACACCTACTTATCTCAAAAAGATAGGTCAACCACAGAAAGAATTAGCAAGGAAGTACCAGAACTGAACCAGAGCTTTGAAAAAGCGAACCTGGTGGACATATACAGAGTGTTCCACCCAACCACAGCTGCATACACATTTTTTTCAGCTGCACATGGGTCATTTTCTAAAATAGATCACATACTAGTCCATAGGTCATGCATAAGTGTATGTAAGAAAACAGAAATTATCCCATGCATATTATCTGACCGCAGTGCAATGAAACTGGAAATAAATGACAAAAGAAAACAGCAAAACCCGCTAAATTCATAGAAATTAAAGAACACCCTACTCAGGAATCAATGGGCCACAGATGAAATTAATCAAGAAATTCAACAATATCTACAATTCAATGAAAATTAAACCACAACTTACCAGAATTTATGGGTTGCGATGAAAGCAGTTCTTAGAGGGAAAATCATAGCTATGAACTCACACATTAGGAAAACAGTACACGAAAAAATAAACACCCTAAGGTTGCATCTTCTACATCTAGAAAATAAAGAGCAAACCAAACCCAGAGCACAAAGAAAGGAAGAAATGAAAAAGATTCGAGCAGATATTAATTCAATTGAGATGAAGAAAACAGTTTAAAGAATCCACAAATCAAAAAGTCGGTTCTTTGAAAAACTAAATAAAGTTGATAAGGCCTAGCCAACTTCATCAGAGGAAAGAAACAATTCAAATAGAATCAATAAGGAATGAAACGGAAGAAATCACCACAGACCCAGTGGAAATTCAGAAGATTATCAATAGCTACTTTGAGAATCTTTACACTCACAGAATAGAAGACAAAGAAGAAATGTACAGAGTCTTCAAAAGGTACAAATTACCAAAACTGAACCAAGAAGATATAACAACAGTCAGTAAGCCAATAACAGCCAACAAAATACAAAACGTAATAAAAAGCCTGCCTACAAAGAAAAGCCCATGTCCTGATGGAATCACAGCTGAATTCTACAGAAATTTATAGAAGATATAATCCCTACACTTCTCAAACTCTTTAATGAAATTGAAAAGGAAGCAGTCCTCCCAAAATCATTTCTGGAGACAAGTATTATACTGATTCCAAAACCAAGGAAAGATACAACCAGAAAAGAGAACTACAGGCCAATCTTGCTCATCAACATAAGATGCAGACATTGTCAGTAAAATCCTAAGAAACAGAATACAGCAAATGATCAAGAAGATCATACACCATGACCAAGTAGGCTTCATCCCAGGGATGCAAGGATAGTTCAATATTCAAAAAATCTATAAATATAATACAATAAATTAATAACTGAAACATAAAAATGATCATCTCAATTGGTGCAGAAAAGCTTTTGATAAAGTCCAACACTCATTCATGTACAAAACCCTACAGAAAATTGGAATAGAGGGCTTCTAGTTCAATTTGATCAAAGCCATCTATGACAACCCAATGGCTAATATAATTCTTAAAAGGGAGAACTGGAATCTTTTACTCTTACATTAGATACAAGACAAGAATGTCCTCCATCACCCCTTCTATTAATATAGTTTTGGAATCATTAGCAACAGCCATTATAAAAGAGGGAGAAATAAAGGGAATAAGAATAGGTAAAGAAGAAGTTAAATTATCACTATTTGCAGATGACATGATACTTTACTTGGAAGACCCAAAAAATTACACCAAGGTTCTACTAGAATTGATACAGAGGTTTTGTTGCATAGCAGGATACAAAGTCAATACTCAAAAGTCAATAGCATTCCTCTACACAAATAACAAACACACTGAGAGAGAAACTATAGAAACAGTAACTTTTACAATAGCACTGCATGAAATGAAATACCTTGGAATTCACTTAACCACAGAAATCAAAGATATTTTCACCGAAAATTAAAACACCCTAAGAAAAGAGATTATAAAAGATTTCAGAAAATGGAAAGATATTCTATGCTCCTGGATAGGAAGAACCAACATTGTGAAGATGGCCATACTCCCAAAATTGTTGTACAGATTTAATGTCATCCCTATAAAGCTTCCACCAACATACTCCTCAGACCTAGAGGAATCATTCCTAAAATCTATTTGGAACCAGAAAAGACCTAGAAGAGCAAAGGCATTGCTGGCCAATAAAGACAAGGCAGGAGGCATTGCAATTCTTGACTTGCAATTATATTACAAAGCCACTGTAGTTAAATCAACATGGTATTGGCAACAAAATAGACCTGAGGACCAATGGAATAGATTAAAAGACACAGAGTTCTCTGTAAACACACTCAGCTAGCTAATCTATGATGAAGGGGCCAATCAAGCTTACTGGAAGAAAGATAGCCTCGTTAACAAGTGGTGCTGGAAAAACTGGCTCTACATGCTAAAAACCAAAACTTGAACCAGGTATATCACCATGCACTAAGCTAAAGTCAAAATGGATTACAGATATAAACATTAAAACAGAAACACTCAATCTCCTGGAAGAGAAAGTAGGAGGAATGCATGAAGACATAGGGGTAGGCAAGAAGTTCATGAACAAATATGAATTCTCACAGCAAATACCTGAAAGAATTAACAACTGGGATGAACTCTTCTTGAGGAATTTATGCACATCAAAAGAAACTGTGAACGAAGTGAAAAGACAATTCACAAATTGCAAAAACACCCTAACTAATAAAGAATCAGACAAAGATTTGCTGTCTAGAATATATAAAGAGCTAAGATATGTTAGGGCCCTCAAATTTAAAGGCCCAGTTCAGAAATGGGCATCTGAAATGATTACACACTTCTCAGAGGACAAAATTAAAGAAGCGAATAAATATATGAAAAAATGCTCCTCATCGCTAGCCATTCATGAAATGCAAATAAAAACAATACTGAGATACCATCTCACTCCAGAAAGAATGGCTATCATAAGGAAATCAACCAACAACAAATGTTGAAGAGGATGTGGGGAAAAGGGAACATTTCTCCACTGCTGGTGGGAATGTAGACTGGTACAGCATTGTGGAGATCAGTGTGGAGACTCTTCAAAAGAGTAGGACTGGAAATCCCATTCAAGCTGGCTATCCCCCTACTGGGAATTTTCCCAGATTAACTGAAAACACCTTATCATAGTGATATATGTGTACCTATGTTTATAGCAGCACAATTTGCTATAGTCCAATTTGGAAACAACCAAGATGCCTATCACATGAGGGATGGTTGGAAAAGACGTAGTATTTCTATATAGCGGAATATTACTCAACTGTAAAGAATGATAAACTTGAAGCATTTATATTGAATTGGATGCCACTTGAACATATACTGATAAGTGAGATAAACCAGCCACACATGTGCAAATATCATATAATCTCCCTAGTATAAGAAATCAAAAGAAGAAATACAAATAGAAATGTATAACAACAGTATAAAGAATTTAGTTAGATAGTTTGAGCACAGTGAATGGCATATGCTGCATTGTACTCATCTGCTTCTCTTCTGGATGATTAACAACCTAAGTTCACAGATCAAACGTTGGAGAAATAGAAGGGCCACAAGGTCATCCAACATTTTGGCCCTAGGCTTTCAAGGTCAGTGAAGACTCAGGACATAGGAGAACCTGTACTTTAACATCATGGAGCTCAGTTGTACTCCAAATTTTCTTATCAAGGAGATTATGGAGCCACGGAGGAAAGCAATTGGTGATCTGTAGTTTGCCTGGGAGAGTCACATGGAGAGAAAACTTTCTCTCAGGCTCTCACAGAGAGCAAACTGGTGAAGCAATGGCCATGCCTCATGCACAGACAAAGGATTTACAGAGTTATGTACAGGATTATAAGATAAACCCTGAGCAGACTTGACTGACCTCATCAGATACAAAAGCTACATTTTTTGTTATATAGATCTTGCTTTATCTTGGTCTTAACTATGCAGCATAAAAATGAGTGTATAAACTAAGGCCATAATAATAAGCTGCGGTGTAAATGGCTCTAGTCAACAACTTCTTTGGGTAACCCACTAATATTGTGGACTGCTGGATTGTGTTGGATTGTGTCACCAAGTTCAGGCACCTATAATGGTTGAATGACAATGGAGTGCCCATCTCTGACAGGTATAAGGAAAAAAAGGAGGATAGAAAAGAAGAACCATTCTGTGTTTGTATATACAGTATGGTTTGGGTCAATATGCAGTACTTCTGCATAATTCTATAAGAAGGGAGATTTGCACTAATAGTGGTTGGATAGGATATTATGTCGGCTTGTAGTACTATGTTCAACCACTAGGAAGATAACAAGGTAGAGAGTATTAATTATTGAATTCAGCTTAAAAAAAGTAGAATATGTATACCGCTACATTCTCTTAATTCATTGATCAGAAACATCTGCTCTAATAGTGTTTCTAAGTAGAATATCATGTATGCACCTTGTATGGCAACAAACACTATTAAACAATATGCAATGTATTAATTATTGAATATGTCCTGCTAATTTGATTTGAAACTGTAGTATTGCTATTTGTTCTTCAATAAAAAAGGAGACATTGATAAAAAATAGAGAGGATTTAAAAAATGATGGATTTCTTGAATGAGCAAGGAAAGAAATAGATCATATGTAGCAGAATCAAAGAGATATAGAGGAAATTAGAATTTCAATCACAAGCCTGCAAAGCCATTTGAGTGAAAGTGAAAGCAGAGTTTCAGATCTTAAAGAAGCTATTGCAGCTAATGAAAAGGTAAGAAAAGATCTCTTAAAAACAAGTATGATGCAGAAAAAAGTAATTCATCACCTGCAAGACAATGCAAAGATGAACAATGTGAGACTCGTAGCATCAATGAGAAAGAAAAGCTCAATACAAATGATATAAAAAGAATTTGGGCAGAAGTAATAGCAGAAAACTTCTCATGTATGAGGAAAAAATCTGACATTCAGGTAACTGAAGCATACAGGACACCAAATAACTTCAACCCAATTAAAAACACACAGAGACATATAATAGTCAAGAACCCAGAAATCCAGCACAAGAAAAATAAACTGAAAGTCACTAGAGAGAAGAAGCATATCACATTCAATGGAAAATTCGTCAGTATTATGGCAGACTTCTCTTCACAAACCAGGAAGGTAAGAAGAGTATGTAACATAGTACTTCAAGTCCTGTATGAAAGCAAATTCCATCCCAGACTGCTGTACCCTGAAAAACTCTCTTTCAAGTTTGATGGTGAAGTGAAATGCTTCCATGGAAGAGAACAACTAAACAATTTCATGATGGCAAAGCTAACCCTATACAGACTACTGAAACATGTTTTTGAGAGAGACCAAAATGATCAGAATTCCACCAATGAGAACAGAAGGAACTCACTAAATATGGCACAAAAATAAACACAGGACAAAAAAAAGTAAATAACAGCAGATAATTAACATGTCAAGTGCAATTCACTACATTTCAATTACAACCATGAATATAAATGTACTCAGTTCATCAATTAAGAGAAATAGACTGGCACAGTGGATTAGAAACAAAATCAAACAACATGCTGTATACAAGAAACACACTTAACTTATAAAGAAATTCATAGCCTTAAAGTCAAAGAATGGCAAACAATACTATGTGCCCTAGTACCTCAGAAAAAAGCAAGGGTAGAAATCTTATTCTTAGACAGTCTTAATTTCAAACCAAGAATGATCAAAGAAGGCCACTATATACTGCTTAGGTGAAAAATTCAAGAGGAAGAGGTAACACTCATAAATATGTATGCACCAAACACAGGAGCACTTAACTATATAAGAGAAATCTTAATGGACATGAAAAATCTAATATCTAATACCACAATCTTAACAGGAGATCTTAAGACCTCCGTTTTCCAAAATGGTCAACCAGACAAAAAATTAGCAAAGAATTTTGCAGAACTGAAACAGAGCTTGGAACAAATGGACTTATTGGACATATGCAGAGTGTTCCACCCAAATATAGCTGAATACACATTTTTTTTTCAGCTGCACATGGGTCATTTTCTAAAGTGGACCACATACTAATCCATAAGTCATGCTTAAATATGTACAAGAATACAGAAATTATGACACGCATATTATCTGACCACAGTGCAATGAAACTTGAAATAAATGACAAAACACTCAGAAACCCCCCTAAATAGATGGAAATTAAACAACAACCTACTCAGCAACAAATGGGTCACAGATTAAATTAAACAAGAAATTGAACAATATCTACAACTCAATGAAAATTCAAGTACAACCTTAGGATTTTGGATTGTGATGAAAGCAGTTCTCAGAGTGCAATTTATAGCTGTGAACTAACACATTAGGAAAACACAAGAACAAATAATCATATTAATACTGCATCTCAAATATCTAGAAAAAAAAAGAGCAAACCAAACCAAGAGCCTAATGATGGGAAGAAATCATAAAAATTAGAGTAGAAATTAATTCAATCGAGACGAAGAATATAGTTCAAAAATTATCACATCAAAAAGCTGGTTCTTTGAAAGACTGAAAAAAAAATGATAAGCTCTTAGCTCACCTCATCAAAAAGAGGAAAGAAAAAAATTCAAATATAAGCAATAAGGAGTGAAAAGGGTTTAATCACCACAGACACAGTGGAAATTCAGAAGACTATTATTAGCCACTTTGAGAACATTTACTTTCACAGAAAAGAAGACACAGATGAATTGAACAGTTTCCTATAAAGGTACAAATTACTAAAAATGAATCAAGAAGATATAACAACTTTCAATAACAGACAATTAAATACTAAATGTAATAAAAAAAAGTACCAAGAAAGTCCAGGTCTTGATGGATTCATAGCTGAATTCTACAAGAAATTTACAGAAAACATAATCCCTATACTCCTCAAAATCTTCAATGAAATTGGAAAGGAAGCAGTCCTCCCAAAATTATTCCTGGAGGCAAGTATTATGCTGATACCAAAACCAGGGAAAGACACAACTAAAAAGGAGGGCTACAAGCCAATCTCCCCCATTAACGTAGATGCAAAAATCATTAATAAGATCCTAGCAAACAGAACACAGCAAATCATCATGAACACTATACACCATGACCAGGTAGGATTTATCCCAGGGATGCAAGGATGCTTCAGCATTCAAAAATATGTAAATGTAATACTATATGTCAGTAGAGCAAAAACTAAAAACCACATGATCCTCTCAATTGATGTAGAAAATGCTTGTGACAGAGTCCAATGCTCATTCACTTTCAAAGTCCTACAGAAAACTGGAATAGATGGCCTCTATTTCAATCTGATAAAAGTCATTATGACAACCCAATGGCTAACATCATTCTTAATGGGGAAAATCTGAAATCTTTTACTCTTAAATCAGGTACAAGACAAGGATGTCTTCTATCACTACTCCTATTCAATATAGTTCTGGAATCATTAGCTAGAGCCATTGGACAAGAAGTAGAAATAAAAGGAATAAGAGTAGGGAAAGAAGAAGTTAAATTATCATTATCTGTAGATGACATGATACTTTACCTGGAAGACCCAAAAAAGTCCATGAAGAAGCTGCTAGAATTGATACAAAAATTCAGTAGCATAGCAGGATACAAGGTCAATACCAAAAAGTCAGTAGTATTCCTCTACACATATAACCAACACACTGAGAGGGGAATTAGAGAAATACCTCTTACAATAGCACTATGGAAAATGAGTTACCTTGAAATCTTAAAACTTCATATCATAGTGATATATGTGTACCTATGTTTATAGCAGTACAATTTGTGACAGCCAAATCTTGGAAACAACCAAGATGCCCATCATCTGAGGTATGAATGAAAAAAATACGATATTTTTATACAATGGAATATTTCTCAGCTATAAAGAATGACAAGCTCGAAGCCTTTCTATTCAAGTGGAAGCCACTTGAAGATATACTCATAAGTGAAATAAACCAGAACCACATGTGAAAATATCATCCAGTCTCCCTAGTGTAAGAACTCAAAAGAAATACAGATAGAAAGGTATAGCATAATTAAAAGGAAAGTGAGAACTTGAGGATTACACAATGAAGAGAGGGCAAGGAGTAAAGGTAGGAAACAGGACAGGGGCAAAGCCATACATTTATATGTACAAGATGGGTAAGGCAATGACCCTGAAAATCTTCAGCAGGTTTTCAAAGCTACCAGTTAATTGGAAGGATTCTCACCCAGAGTAACTGCATATGTTGATTCCTGTGAACTAAGCAACTGCACTGAAGATGGCAATGTGTAATAGCAGGGTCATGTTTGGAGTGCCTGTCATTCTGGTCCTCTGCATACGTGCTCCTTGTCATGACACACCGGTTGCTCCTGTGCTGTCTCTCGGACAGATGTTTGTTTAAAAAGGAAGGGGGGGGATGAATGTTGTGGGACAGTCCTGCTACAATGCTGTATATGATTAGATTGCTAAACTTCTATGTAAAAATATGCAATTGTTTATCCCTATTTTTTAAATATATTTTAATTTAAAATTTTTTTTCTTCACATTCTGTAGGGACTTAAAGTGTAACATATCAATATTTGATGAAAAATACCTGTTCCATGTTATACCTAAGATGTTTGATATTCAGACTGTTAATGAGGTTAAGCTCGACAGCCCAGGGAAAACAGGAACAAATCTTAAAAGTTGAGGTTCCTCTTTGCATTAGTAATGTTCAGTATCTGCTTTGGTTCTTTATTCTGCTCTTCTTAACAGATTTCTATGCAGAAAGGACTAGAAGATTTGAGTTACCTTAATACATGCTTTTGTGAATTCTATGGAAAGACAGGTCCAGATGAATATGTGGTAGAGGTGGACTAAGGGAAGACTGGAACTCTCTTGTGGACAGCATCTCCCAAAGCCAATGGGAATGAATTAACTTATTCAGGTCCCTGGTCGTGTCAGAGAGTAGGTGAAGAGAATGCGCTCTGGAAAATAGGGTGACTGGGTAGGTGATAGGTTGTGGAGACTGGTGTCAACAATCAACCTCACTTAACTTTTATTTTTATTTTTATCATGGTACTGGGGATTGAATACAGACTCAGCACTGAACTGTATTTTCAAACTCCATTTTCTGCTTTTACCTTAAGACAAGGTCATGATAAGTTGCTGAATGATGTGATGTGGGTTCAGACTTTCAATCCTCCTGCTTTAAACTCCCACAATGCAGGGATCACTGGCTTGTGACTTTTTAACAGAAGGAAATGATAGTTCTCAATGAGTCCTCAGACTGGTTGTTGTTTTGTCTGCATAGGAGTATATAACTCAACATCTGGCTGACTTTGGATATCTGCCTTTGAACATTGTTGGCCACAAGGTGCTCTAAGACTTCTCATGTGTGTTCCAGGCATTTGTAGACAAGGTTGGTGTGGAGAAAACCTCAGCATAGTCCTTCTTTAGCTTCTCAGCGAAAATTCTTTGTGACTTCCACCTCTTACGGGAGGTAGGCTTAACAGGGAAGGAATTAAGCAAAACCATAGCTGGCAAACTTTTCTTTCCATGTGACTTTTACAACTCAGTCTAATTATTTTATAAGTTAACTTTATGAGGAATTGGAACTAAAATACAGGTTCACATTTTTCTTAAAGCATAGTATAGAAGGGGACAGTAAACATCGAAGGTTCAGCTACTATATAACTAGTGATGCTTAATGATCACTGGAATTTTTTTTCAGTCTCTCCTTATGTGCGTCAGAGGAAACTATGAACTGTAGATAAATAAAGTCTCACTCATAATGTGATACTTGACAGCATCCATCCATTTCAAGAATGGCAACTTTGGTCTCTCGATTTTAATAATTCATGAAAAAGGAGAGGGTGTGGTTCCTTCAAAGGCAGGTGAAGTAGGCCTTTATCAACCCATCAATTCTTTCTGCTGCTGTGACTCACAGATTGATGGCATTGGTGAAACGTCGTTAGTTTCATAAAATATTGTTTGACGTTTAGATAACCATGCTGGCTGTTTTGACCATTTATCCTGTGAACTTTGTAGAACAAGTAATACATTTATCAGTAAATAAGAAATAAATTAAAAATATTTGCATGGTCAACGGATGTACAAAGATGATTTACATGATATCTGTATATATGTATATATATGACTGAAATTTGCATATTTAGTTTAAAAATGGTTAGATAAGACTAATTTGATAATGTAAAATTAACATATATGCAAACACATTGCATTTCCACTGTTCAACCAAGGTAATACGTATCCATTACACAGAAATACTCCCAGATCTACCTGACAAGTTTAGACCTCTGCACAAGTTTATGGTGTAGGCAGCAGTCTGAATAGTTGATTGCTTGCGTAGGAAGAGAAATGGGGGAAGGAACGTGTGTGGGACTGAGGAGCAGGGCTTGAAAGCTGTGATCCTCTTGTAATAGGAGATACAGCTGCACTCCTGTAGCAAAAGGCAGGTCAATAAGAGCAGAGCATAACATCTTCATTTAATGAGAGTTTTAAACAGCAAGAGAGCCTGCAGAAATGAAGAGTGAAAGACCCAAGGAAAACTGTTTTCATTCTTAAGATTAATGTAGCATGGACAGCCATGTAGAAATACGGCTAGCTTTTGCTATCACACATTGTGCTGCTATAAACATAGGTATACATATATCTCTATGATACAGTGTATCCAAATCCTTTGGGAAAATTCCCAGTAGGGGGATAGCTGGCTTGAATGGGATTTCTAGTCCTATTCTTTTGAGGAGTCTCCATACTGACCTCCACAATGGTTGTACCAGTCTACATTCCCACCAGCAGTGGAGA